>JALXFT010003388.1:0-15000 GCA_023376895.1 Aspiorhynchus laticeps | reverse complement strand
GAGAATCATAACACATTACATATGTTAACCAGCTCATTTTGTCATATTCAGATGCTCTATAGAATATTAAATCAAGCGTTTAACGTCGTTTTTTTGGTGTTTTTAATATGCATATATTGTACATAAATATTGTGCATGAGCTGGAATAACTCACAGTGTTTAGATCAAACACATACGGCTGAATTAATCCAGCGTTGTCATGTTGTGTAGCGTTTATACTTCAGCTCCCCGAGTGAAAGAAAGCAGCAGCTATTCTGAGCTGGAGGCGGGGCTCATTTGCATATTCATGAATCCACTTATACTAAATGAGCTGTGGGTGTAGAGTCACATCCAAGACATTTTAGGGCATGAAAACAATATTTTCAACACAAAAAAATCATTTTAGTTATCAAAGATGAATGAATGAATACAATTAGTGACTGAAGGGGGATTTTAGCAAAACGCTGTATATCAATAAAAATAAATAAATACAAAAAATAGACATTAACGCATGGTTATTTCATGTATAACGTTTTTTTTAACTGAATTATCAGCCTAAGTAAATATATTGTGATATAAAGTGTTATAAAATCACTCGTCTCTGTTATTGTGTTTGACTCTTGCTGATGTCAGATCAGTGTTTTTTTCTAGCATTTATGTATTATGTATTGAAGTTAATCATAACCAGCATGCATGTATTCCTGTAGCTCAGACAGTAATGTGTTTGCAAACACAATAAATAAATGTATATTATAAAGTTTCTGCATTGCAGACAATCCTAAATATCTCCCTTTCAGTGCTAAACTAATTAATGTTCATGATCATGTCTGATTTTGATTGTATTTCCAAATAAATAAAGTTAAAACTTTGCTGCTTTCAATTTCACACTTCAGTGGTTGAATGCAAATGTTTTTATTGGACACATAATTGCATGTGCATTAATATTGAATATGCATTACATTTAATTTCAAACTGTGGATGTATTGAAAAGACACGAGTTCATTTCTTTACAGTAAATGTAGGCTATGCTTTCAATGCAATGTAAGTTGCTTTGGATTAAAGCTGATTCTGGTTATGATTCAAGCGGATGAATAAGAAACGCTGAACTCTGGACTGGATGAAAGAACACAAATCTCACATTCAGACGGCTCTGCTGGAGCTTAGACGTGAAACCGAATGTGTTGTGACTGTGTTGTGTTGTGTAGGAATCCAGCGTTTATCGTATCCGTGACTCGACACGCTCGATGCTCATTCTACAACATAATCTGCTGTTATCTGATGACAGATTAAGAGAGATTCTGCATGAGCCGTATCACACTGACCGGATCTGTGCGAGACCAGAGAGTGATAAACAAACCGCTGCTGAAATAACAGACCAGCCGATGACATCTCGTCCTCAAAAGAGCCGCGTGTTCAAAGGGTCACTCTTCATTTCCATCACAATTGGACCCATCTGTCCATGCTTGGCCCGCCGTCAGCTGTGTGTGTGGTGTGTGTGTGTGTGTGTGTGTGTGTGTGTGTGTGTGTGTGAGTGTGTGTGTGTGTGTGTGTGTGTAGTGTGTGTGTGTGTGTGTGTGTGTGTGTGACTGACCGTGAAGTGGCTTTATGAGCCTGTGTGTGTGTGTGTGTGTGTGAGTGTGTGTGTGTGTATATGTGTGTGTGTGTGTGTGTGTGTGTGTGTGTGTGGTGTGTGTGTGTGTGTGTGTGTGTGTGTGTGTGTGTGCTGTGCGTGTGCGTGTGAGTGTGTGTGTGTGTGTGTGTGTGTGTGTGTGTGTGTGTGTGAGAGATGTGTGTGTGTGTGTGTGTGTGTGTGTGTGTGTGTGTGTGCTTTAATTGTCATGAGTGTGTCTGACTGTGAAGTAGCTTTATGAGCCTGTGTGAGTGTGTGTGTGTCGCTTCTGACCTGCTGCTGTGTGTGTTTCTCAAGGCCTTTGTTCATCTCATCTGCATTAATGTACGAGTTCAGCTAAATAACATTTCGTCATTAAGAGTTTCTCCTCCAGAGCTATCAGGCTTGCTCTGGTCATCGTGTTTCTGGTGTTACACACACATTACATTACTTACCCACCGCATTTAGCTTTTTATGGAAATAAAAACTTTAGTTTAGTTGGATAACAGATGCTACAATTCAACTTTGTGACATACCGAGTCAAAATTATGACATAAAAATTCATGGTAACACTTTATTTTAAGGTGTCCATAATACAGAGTAATTACATAGTTAAGTACTTAGTAGTAGCCGTTGTACTTACATGAAACAAAATGTACTTACCTAAGTTATGGAACTGCATGTAATCACAGTTTGTAATTATGTAGATACTGTTACACATGTTACAGACCGAGTCTGTTACACAGCTACTTATGTAACCAAAAGATTGTTACATATGTGTTGCAGACTTTATACAATGTAATTATAAATGTAAGAACAGAGACATAAGCTATTTAAAATAAAGTGTATCAAGATTGGACTTAAGTGTACTTCATGTGTATCTATACTGTATCCAGCGGCACCTTAGTTTGATTTAACACATGTAAAACCTTTCTAATTACATTACAATTACACAATATTACAGAGGCATAAGCTTAAAATAAAGTGTATCAAGATTGTACTTAAGTGTACAAGTAGCTGACTCGGTCGTTACATATGTGTAACAGTAGCTGCTTATTACATCTACATAATTACAAACTGTTATTACAGGCTGTTCAATAACTTAGGTAAGTACATTTTGTTTCTTGTAAGTACAACGGCTACTACTAAGTACGTAATTAGGTAATTACTCTGTATTATGACACCTTAAAATAAAGTGTTACCAAATTCATAATTATGAGATAAAAAGTCAAACTATGACATACTAAGTTGAAAATATGACATAAAAAGTCAGTGTAGATAAAGTCAAAATTATGGCATAAACAGTCAAGTATGAGATAAAAAGTCAAAGTTGACATACTAAGTTGGAGTTATGACATGAAAAGTCAATTATGAGATAAAAAGTCAAAATCGTGACTTTAAAAGTCAAAGCTGACATACTAAGTCAAAATTATGACATACAAAGGCAAGTATGAGATAAAAAGTCAGAACTGATTCATAAAGTCATAATTATGAGATAAAAGCACAATTATGAATTACTAAGTCATAATTATCAGATAAAGTCACATATGAATAATGACAAAATATCTGGTATGAGATATTAAGTTAAATTAAAGTCATAATTATGGTATAAAAAGTTGAAATTATGACAAAAAGTCAAGTATGAGATAAAAAAATGAAAATGCTGCAAAGTCATAATTTTGAGATAAATCAGAATTATGACAAAAAGTCAACTATGAGATATAAAGTCAAACATTATGACAGTTATAATTTGAGAATTCAGAATTACTCACAATTTTGACTTAGTTTGTCAAATTTCAATTTTTTAGTCATACTTTTGACTTTTAACTCATAATTACGACTTATGTCATAATTATGACATTTAATTAATCATTAAAGTTATTATGTATAAAGAATTACCAAAGACGGAAAAAGTAAAGTGGCAGAAATGAGCGCCATATTTTAATATTTAATGCCTCTGAGTTTGTCATTGCTTTGTTGTTGTTTTGTTCAAAGATAGGGAGCGCTGTAAACATCAAAGTAAGCGCTGCAGATCCTGAGCATCTTGATCTATATACAGTATGTGATGGGTAATATCGATACTGTCAGTAGTTGATGAATCGGTGGGTAAGTTAGAATTACCTCACAATCTTTGACTTCAGTTTTAGCAATTTCATCTTTTTTGTCATACTTTGATCTTCTCTGCTTCACTAATGTCACCGCCTGATGAAGATACCATGAGGTGCAGCAGGTTAATTTCACCACAGCCAGAGATTAATACTGTCAAATTCAGTCACGCAGGAATAACCGTCTCTCTCGCCGCCTGTTGACAAGTATAATATCAATTGAAGAATCTCTAAAGCAGGCAGAACGCTGGATGGAATTGGAGTGAAATGCATGCAAAGTCATTTGTGGCCCGCCGTCTCATGCAATTTTCAGCCCTGGAGTGATGCTTTGAGTCTGTTTATAATACGAGAACACACCAGTGCTGTGGTTTCACAGTATTTATTAGCGTTCAGCTCACGCTAAAATGCTACAACAGGCCGTTGAACATCACTGACGATGCCGTGTGCTTTGCTTCTACAAGGGCGTTTGGGTCCATTTGCATTCAGCTGGTGATGTGGTGAATGTGACTTACACTAATGGAGCGTCGCTGTGTCCTTCTCTTTAATCAGCGCTGCTGGAGAGCAGAGATCTCACCGACTGCTTTGAGGGGCGTTTCCAGCAGGTTTTGTCATCATACACTGACTCCACATACACATGCATATGAACATATATATGGACAGATACACACAGCTGTAAAGTGCATGAACACACCTGACACCTGGCATTTGAAACAAACCTGTAAAATACCCTGAAAAATGGTGAAGGATTTACTTTGAAGCAGTTTTCACTCAGAAATGAGTGGGAAATTTGACAAATAATTACACAGAAACAGCAAGTAACAATGAATTAAACATGGCATTTTTAAGTAGAAAAAAAAATAATTTTTAGCACCAGTGAAAAAAATGTTTGGGAGAAGGAATGATTCAGTGACTCACTCATATAGACAGTCACTTATTGCGTGCTTGAATGAATCAGTTGAATTAATAAAGAAATTCACTTTGTTCTTGAATGAATCAACGTTTTTGAATGAATTGGGTGAAAAAAATATTCAGTGACGTATCATAAAGAAAGGGCGCTTGTTTTGTTCTTGAATGAATCAATGCATTTGAATGAATTTGGTGAAGGAATGATTCTGTGAATTGGTCATCAAGAAACTCACTTCATTCGTGAAAGAATCAATGGTTTTGAACAAATTGAATTGAATGATTGATTCAGTATATGGTTCTGAAATTGAATTGGTTGAACGAATGATTCAGTGACTCACTCATACTCATTTCATTCAGTGCTGTTGAATGAATCACTTAAATGAACGATTCAAACTCACTTATTTCCACCTACTGCTGAAAGACTATAAAAGACTCTCAGAAAGAGTCACTAGATTCTTTACCAATATTGACAGTCTGTCTAGAACAAAATAACTGTGTATATATATATATATATATATATATATATATATACATATAATAATTGTAATAATAATATGAAGAAGAACTTAGTGATGCCATGTAGAGAGAGAAGAGAAGTGGTCCAAGAACTGAGCCCTGAGGCACCCCAGTAGTTAGATGTTGCAACTTGGACACCTCACTTCTCCAAGATACCTTGAAGGACCTATCTGAGACTCAAACCACTGGAGTGCGGTTCCTGAGATGCCCTTTCCAATAGGGTTGACAGGAGGATCTGGTGGTTAACCGTGTCAAAAGCAGCGGACAGATCCAGCAAGATAAGTATTGAAGACTTGTAATCCGCTCTTGCCAGTCTTAGGGCTTCAACAACTGAGAGCAAGGCAGTCTCGGTCGAGTGTCCACTTCTGAAGCCAGACTGGGTGCTGTCCAGGAGGTTGTTCTGTGTGAGAAAGCAGAGATGTGGTTGAACACAACTCGTTCAAGTGTTTTTGCAATGAAAGGAAGAAGGGAAACCGGTCTGTAGTTCTCTAAAAGAAATGGGTTAAGGGAGGGTTTCTTAAGTAGTGGGGTTATACAAGCCTGTTTAAATGCTGAGGGAAAACACCAGTGTGAAGGGATGTGTTAATGATGTGAGTGAGTGCAGGAGAAATGGCTTGAAGGAGATAAGATGGAATAGGATCAAGTGGACAAGTAGTAGGATGACTGGAAATGATGAGTTTGGAGACTTCTGCCTCAGAGAGTGAAGAGAAGGATGTGAGCGAGTGTATGTTTGCTGGTAAGATGTGCTTGACAGATTGTGGTGTGGAGAATTGTGCAGTGATGGTTTTAATTTTATTAATGAACAGTGTTGGGCAGTAACTAGTTACTGTAACTTAGTTACTGTAATAATATTACTTTTTGCAGTAACTAGTAGAGTAACTAATTACTAATAAGATTTCAGTAATAATATTACAGTTACCATCCATAAAACAGCTTAGTTACTTTTGATGCCTCGACCCGCTGATTTAAAATCTAACACTAAAATAATTCCTAGATTTATTATCATAATTTTCACGACTCATGCATGTGATGAGGTGCAGCAGCAAGCTTGGAATATGGAAAAGCTTACATTCAGCAGATAGAAATATTGCATTATATTGATTTTGTCAGGAAAAAAGATGATCTGAACAGTGTTGTGTATTACTTTACTCTGGCTTTACATCCCTTTGATCAACATGTGCTACATTATATTACTATAATTAATAATATTTTTGGAAAATTAAACAGTTTCTTACAAACTTATGTGATTTGATAAAATCACTATTGAGTGTTTGTAATAACTTCTGACTGCGAACCAATGTGGATTTTGGTCAAATGATGAGGCAGAAATATGTTATTAGTAACATTTTAGAAGAAATATATGTGGAAGATACACAGTTACAACTTCTGTGTGGCGTGAAGAAACAATGTAACTAGTAGTGTAACTAATTACTGTTGCAAGTAATAAGTAAAGTAACAATATTACTTTTGAAAGGAGTAACTAGTAATGAGTAATATATTACATTCTTTGAGTAACTAGCCCAACACTGTTAATGAAGAACGTGGCAAAGTCGTCAGCTGTTAGAGTTGATGAAGGAGGGGGAGGACAATGGAGGGAGGAAAATGTTTTAAACAGCATGCGAGAGTTAGAAGAATTGTTAATTTTGTTATGATAGTATGTCCTTTCAGCAGTGGAGACAGTAAGATTTACAGTAATGCTCTGCACTTACTCTTGATTTCTGTCACCATGGCAACACCAGAGCCGTCACTCAATACATGAGAAACAAAGTAACTGCTGTTACTTATTTGAAAAAGTAACAGATATTTACTTCTAAATTACAGAGTAATGCGTTACTTTACTAGTTACTCAAAAAAGTAATCTGATTACATATCTTGCGTTACTTGTAATGCATTACTCTCAACACTTATAGAGGCGGACAGTAGTGAAGTATTTTTACTTTACTCAAGTAAATTAAAACGTATCAGTAGTTTATCAGAGTGTTTTTCTTTGGAAAACTTTACTTCACTACATTCCAAAGCATAATATCATAATTTTTACTGCACTATATTTCATAAATAGAAGTTGTTGTTTGTTTTACCTTTAATACTTAAGAACGTTAAAGATGTAGTATTATTTTTTTTTACTCTAGTAAATCTTTGAATTACTTTTACTTGAGTAAAAGTAAGAAAGTAATACATTTCTAATGTAATTAAGTATTAAATGATATTTACTATGAAACGTAGTGCAGTAAAAAGTACAATAGTATGCTTTGGAAAGTTGTGAAGTAAAGTTTTCTAAAGAAAAACACTTTTACAGCAGAGTAAAAATACTTCACTACTGTCCGCCTCTGTATAAAATATATAAAAAGAAAAAAAATGTGATATAATAATATAAAAACAAATCACTGTGTGATATCAACAGTTAAAAATAAATCTCAAATGAAAACCTGAGTAAAGTAAGCGAGTGAATAGCGTGGTGTAATGACCCCGCTGAGGGTCACTAAGCAGAGCGGATCATTTATTCTGCCCTCTTCCTCTCGGCCTGTATCTGGGGCTAATTTACCCCTGGTAATTGGCCTGAGCGCTCCGCAAACACAGAAGGGTGTGCTGATCTCGACGGGCGTCTCTCTCCGCTCTCGGCACGGGGTCATTACTGAGCCGCGCTCGTGTCGCCACATAAAGAGCCCACGCTGTGAGCGCTGATTCCCAGGAGCCCCTCTGTTTTAACACCGCGACAGAAGGACAAAGCCGGCCGGGTCACAGATGAAAGAGCAGCGAGCATACGGGCCGCGGCCGCAGTTAACGGCAGATGAAGCTTATTTTGCTGTCGGGAAAGGATGGAGTGCTGGAGTAATTAACAGATGAATGAAGTATCTGATGAGAGTTCAAGTGTTTCTCTCTCAATCTAATGAAGTTAGAAATCAATTCAGTTGTGTGTCCATTCAGAAGCTTTCAGTCCAAAATACTTATTATACTAATAACCACAGATAATACACTGCGCAGCGTGTGCTCATATCCCATGCAAAGTAAAATAAACATTCAGAATTGTTTTTATATTGAAAACACATTTTTTTAACAATGATATACTAGTTTTTTTTATTACTAATAGTTTTTGCAGTGATATAATTGTGTATTGCATTGAAAATAGTTTTTCGCATTTATATTTTTTAACGTTGCTACAATTATTTTTTGCATTGATAATATTTTTTTTAATTGATATAATTGTGCATTGCATTGAAAATAGTTTTTTTGCATTTTTTTTTTTTTTTTTGCCTTGATACAATTGTTTTTTGCATTGATATACTAGGTTTTTTTAGATTGCTAATATTATTATTTTTTGTATCAACACAATTGTGTATTGCATTGAAAATAGTTTTTTACATTTAGATTTTTTGGGGGGGTTGATACAATTTTTTTTATTTTTTTTTGCATTAATATACTAGGTTTTTTTACATTGCTAATAGTTTTTTTGCATCGATATAATTGTGTATTGCATTGAAAATAGTTTTTTACATTTATATTTTTTTTTGCAATGGTAAAATTGTTTTTTTGCATTGAAAATAGTTATTTGAATTGATAAAGTTTTGCAGATATAGTTTTTTTATAGTTTTTTGCATTGGTATAATAGTTATTTTTTTCGTTAATATGATTTTTTTTAAATATAATTGTATTTTTGCATTCAAAATAGTTTTTTTAAATACATTTTGATATGTTTTTTTGTGTTCATAATAGTATTTTGCATTGATATAACTTTTTTTTGCATTGATAATAGTTTCTTGTTTGTTTGTTTGTTTGTTTTTTCTTGTTTTTTTTCCTGTTTGTTTGATTGTTTTTGCATTGATAATAGTTTCTTGTTTGTTTGTTTGTTTGTTTGATTGTTTTTGCATTGGTAATAGTTTTTTGCATTGATATAACCGTTTCGACTGATATAGTACCACAAGGGAGGCGCGCTGAAACCCTGCGGGACAGACAGACAGAGAGAAAGAGAGATGGATCAGGCGGGAACAGACATCTGCTCCCGTCTTTTATTTCATCTGGCGCTCCGTCCTCCTCCATTCACTGCCTCCTGCCGTGGAATCAAACACAGAGGAGTCAGGTGGCGTGGAGACGCTGGTCCCGTGCGTGTCGGGCCCCTGATGGTGTCTGGCTCTTAATAACTCGCGCACATGGGGCCGCATGCTGATGGCAGCGTTGTGTGTTTGCGTGTTTGGCTGCTGAGATGCACTTGACCGCAGACGGATGCGGGAGCTTCTTGCAGCGTCTTCAGCATCTCACACACACACACACACACACAGGATTTGGACGGATCTGCTCTTCAGCTCCCTCTCTCTGATGCCAGAAGGACCATCTGCAGCGCGGCGAAACAAAGCATGCGTCACCCGCAGCCCGCGTCTCTCCTGTGTTCCCTTCATTTACTGGGAATTGGAGGACAAAATGCAGTTTGTGTGAGGTTTGAGTAAAGCCTCGGCAGCGGCAGCTTGAGCAGATTGAGCTGAAGGCCTGCAGGAGCCTGATGTGTTTGTTTAGGCTTATTGATATTTGGCTGCTGCTTCTTCTGCATTTAAAGTCCGTAGAATCACACGGCACAACGTTAGGAAATTCACTGCATTTCTAGCAAGAGCCTCAAGACAAGACAGAGTTTTTACAGTCTGTCACTCAACCTCACACTTTGAGCTGCACATTGACAAAATCATTTTATTTGTTGTTTGTTGATTTTAAATATAAAACTTGGTGAAACGATTTATGTGTTGGTACTTTTTGAACATCTCCAGCACATTTTAAAGGGGTCCTATTATGCTTTTTCACATTTTGAATCTTAGTCAGTGTGTAGTGTGTATGTTTGGGCATAAAACAATCTACAAAGTTACAAATCTCAAAGTCCACTCCAAAGGGAGATAATTCGTTTTTAAAAAATCCCTTTTCAAGAACTACAACGAACGGCTCGTTTGGACTACAAAGTTGTTTTCCTGTAGTTGTGATGTCACAAAGTTAAATCCCGCCCACGGAATTTTTTTTTTCTTGGTTGAGCACTGCACGCTTCAAAATCAAAACCCGGTGCGGGTGTTTTACTGTATTTCTGATGGAAACCAAACTGTTTTCAGAAAATTATGGATGTCATTTTCATTTCATCTTGCAAGTAATGTCTGATAAAGCAGCTTTGTGGGCGGAGCTCTGTTTTTTGTACAGCGTTACCGTGGAAACCTCGAGCTCTCCAACAGCGCCTCCTGCTGGCAGAGAATTAATCTGCATATACATGCCGCCACAAATAGTGTCGTCTATGGGACTATGGTATAAATAAATTCAACTGTATAACAGTTTCAATGCAATTCATGTTATAATGTTAGAATTAAAGAACAATAAACATAATACATATTACCATTGCACTTATCTGTACATAGTCAATGCAGTTATTTTTAAGCTGTTGTTGACATCGTATCTAAAATGTGATTTAGCCAAAAAAAACAACAATAATAACATTACCAGTTTAATATGTCTTGTAATATCCGTGCGTGCAAAGGTTTGCGTGATCCTCAATATTCCCGAGGTCTGAATTGATGGCAATATTGACGAACTTGCTGTTTTGGCAAGGGGCGGGGCATCCGAAACACCGTCTAAGCTGTTCACCAATCACAACGCTCTGGGACAGCTAACCAATCACAACACATTTAGTTTCTCAGAAGGCGGGCCTTCATCAAACCTGGAACTAATGGAGTCGTTTGTGTCAGGCTGGGGAGAAAGGTATTGCAATAATGTAAATTATGTGAAAAATAATGCGTTTTTTTGAACCACCAACCACGAGAGCATGTTCTAGTACACCCCCAAAACAACATCAAGACTTTGTAAAAGAGCATAATAGGACCCCTTCAACAATACCATGATAATACTGATAACCGTGATCATTTTGGTCACTATAATCGTGATAAGAAATTTTCATACCGTTACATCCCTAATTTGGACACTGACACAATTTTCATAATTTGGCTCTGTATGCCACCAGAACAGAATTTAAAATAATCTCGATCATGTTATGGTATATATATATAATATATATATATATATTATATGCATTGGATGCATGAACTCAAACGTGAATGCGATGTGACACAGCTTCACTTCATCTCCTCCAACAAGAGCGATCCTCGCTGTTGAACGCAGAATGATTGATTCGTGTATTTTCATACAGCAAACCATTTACATGTAACGCATCGCTGAGTTTGACGGCCAATCCTTCAGATGGTTTCTGACATAACCATCTCTGTTTCTGAAATAAATCACAATCTGCGATGACTTACTTGGAGACTCTTGAGGAAACAGCGGTCAAAAATACCAATACACATGCTTATAAACAGATCAAATCAAATCTCAAGTTTATGTCAAGAGCACTTTATATAATACAGACTGTTGCAAAGCAGCTTTACTGTAATAAGCTGGAAAATAACAGAATTAATGATGCAGAATGATGCTGTAAAGCAGTTCTATAGAAGAGGACAGTGCCATTATTCAGATCAAATCAACACTAATCAATGCCTAAAATCATATTTGCTCTCATTTGATTTATTTATCAATAACTGTCATTCAGTTGTCTGAATGAAACCACCGAAAAAGTCCAGAGCTCATCTCGCTTTCAATATATGCTTTATTTTCACATGATTTTAGGAGTAAAATTGTTGTTTTTTAATCAGTGTGAATAAAATTCAACACCTTCAGAATATATATACTGTTAAAAATCAAATGGTTGATAATTAACTGTTTTTTAAATAACATTTTTTGGTGACTGGTCAATTTTGAGTTTTTGATCCATTTTGCTTCCATTACATGTCTTTTTTCAGACTAACAGAAAGAAAACTTGCAAAAAAACATTGCAAATGTATGCAAATCAGTGCATATTTAACAAGACAATGCATTATTTGCATATCTAAAAAGAACAGGTAATGTGTAATACAAAAACTGTCATTCAGTACAGTACCAGAATGAAACCACCCTCTGCCAGTCCAGCGCTCGTCTCGCTCTCAGATATGATTGTGCTTCATGTACAATAATACTGAACGTGGAGCGTAATGTCGTTCTGCAGGAATAACGTTCATTCATCATCATCATCATCTCTGGTTTGGGTTAATACATAGATACGGTTAATAGACGAGAGCTTATTGGAAACGCCGTCCACTTTATTTGTCATCCGGTGCTGCTCGGAGCTCGCTTCCCGCCGCTCTCAGAAAATTCATTTCAGAGACTTTAACCTCAACAATACCGTAATGAATCAGGCCTGAGCCGGTGGGATTTATGGGGTGGAATCGCCTCTTCTATAAGCCCTGGATATGAGCTTTAGGGTCACCGCTCCGTGATTCGGGATCAAGCCCATACGTTTTCCAAAGACTGGGAAGATAAATCCTGCTTTAAGAGAGCACCGTTTCCAAACACAAAGCCTGGGATGAAGCGCACGGATGTCGAGGTTCACGCTGGCCGCTTTGTGTTCGGAAACACGGAGGCGTTCGCCGCTACTCGTGTGATCCGGTCTATAATGACGGGTTTATGTGATGATCTGATGGAGAACGTCCAGAGCAATCAATCACTGACCCACAGAAAACCACAGCAAATCAGACGAGACACCACTGGTGAACAAATTTAACAGGTACACTATATTGCCAAAAGTATTTGCACCCCCTTCTAATGAACAGGTTTGACTACTTTAGTAATTTCTATGAGTACAAATCTTAATGTTAAAGCATATAATGATATTCTAGGAAATTGTGTGCTTCTAATATTATAGCAACAGTTTGGACTCTTTTCTATTCTAACATGACAATGTCTCTGTGTATAAGACAAGGTTCAAAAAGAAAATGATTGATTGAGTCAGTGTGGAAGAACTTGACTGGTCTGCATAAAACCAAGTCCTAATCCCAGTTTAACACCTCTGGTGTGACTGTAAATGCAGACCTTGAGACAAAAACTCATCACCAAACACCAATGACTTGTACATATGGGTTCAGTCATTTTAGACACTTACAAAACTGTTGCAACAGAGATGAAATACAATTTTTAAATACATGAATTATGTTCCCATCGTTGTTGCCACAGATTTGGAAGTGCATCTGTTCTAAAGAAGGGGGTGCCAATACTTTTGTCTATATAGTGTATGTACAAGTCATTGGTGTTTGGTGATGAGTTTTTGGCTCAAGGTCTGCATTTACAGTCACACCAGAGGTGTTAAACTGGGATTAGGACTTGGTTTTATGCAGACCAGTCAAGTTCTTCCACACTGACTCAATCAATCATTTTCTTTTTGAACCTTGTCTTATACACAGAGACATTGTCATGTTAGAATAGAAAAGAGTCCAAACTGTTGCTATAATATTAGAAGCACACAATTTCCTAGAATATCATTATATGCTTTAACATTAAGATTTGTACTCATAGAAATTACTAAAGTAGTCAAACCTGTTCATTAGAAGGGGGCGCCAATACTTTTGACAATATAGTGTATATCACCATACGTCCATTGATTACAATCAGAATTGCAAAACAAGTTTTCTGAAATGTTATGTTTAAATATGCAAATCAAGCACTAATTAAATATGCACTGATTTGCATGCTTTTTGTTTTGTTATTTGGTTAAAGCCAGGTGTTTGATTTTGTTGTCATATTCGAGTTAAAGGTTTTCTAGAGGTGATTATGAATTTCTCTTTTTATCACAGAAAACACACATTTTCACCATAATTTTAGGAGTAAAATGTTGTATAAATCAGTGTGAAAGAAATATGAACAAACCTTCAGAATATAGAGAGGAATAAAACTATAAAGTTTGGTGTTTGTAAGAGAAAAAAAACTGAAAAACTAAAGAATTGAAATCTACAGATGCAAAGAGATAAAGTTCAATATAATAAACACTTGAATGTGTATTTTTGGATGTTTTCTTCACACTATTCTTTAACAACACCAAATAGGCAAAAATCTCAAAATTCTGAGCTGTTTGCATGAATTAATTTAATGCATGAATGCATTAAACTAACATTTTTTGGTGCACTGGTCAGTTTTGAGTTTTTGATCCATTTTGCTTCCATAACATGTCTTTTTTCAAACTAACAGAAAGAAACATCCACAAAAAAACATTGCAAATGTATGCAAATCAGTGCATATTTACTTAGACAATGCATTATTTGCATATCTAAAAAGAACATTTCAGGAAATGTGTAATACAAGAAAGTGTGCAACTCTTCATGTAATCAGTGAAGTGGGGAAGTGTATATTTGTGCTTCATTATCTTGTGTCCTTCAAACAGGATTATTATTATTATTAGTTGTGTGTTTGACAGACGTTAACAGAAGCGTTTCACACTGATTGTAAAGTTTGCAGTGAAAGGTGTTTTAATGTTTTCGCCGCTCGTGCATGAAACACTTGACTGTATTACAGATGAAACTCCAGCAGAAAGGTGACTCTATCTGATTATATTTCATCATTTGTTCTGCTGATGGTGACATCTCTGTCTCTCTAATGAATCGATCTCTGATGAAGAATCTCACTTTATACAGCAGTTAATGAAACAAGAGACTCATTAACTCAGAGTCACAGAGTGTCGAGGTGACTGAGGTTCAGTGCTGTTATTTCAGTCTGATCGGTGTGATTATGAAGACTTTGGCTCTCAATTACAGTTGTTTGAGAGAGAGTAAACTCTCTTGCTGTGAGATGTGTGTGTGTGTGTGTGTGTGTGTGTGTGTGTGTGTGTGTGTGTGTGTGTGTGTTGTGTGAGTGTGTCTGTGTCTGTGTCTGTGTCTGTGTGTGAGTGTGTGTGTGTGTGTGTGTGTGTGTGTGTGAGTGTGAGTGTGAGTGTGTGTGTGTGTCTGTGTCTGTGTCTGTGTGTGTGTGTGTGTGTGTGTCTGTGTGTCTGTGTGTGTGTGTGTGTGTGTGTGT
>JALXFT010003389.1:20000-60001 GCA_023376895.1 Aspiorhynchus laticeps | reverse complement strand
GAGAGAGAGAGAGAGAGAGAGAGAGAGAGAGAGAGTGAGTGTGTGTGTGTGTGTGTGTTTTGATCAGATCTTATCCCAAACGTCTCTGTGTCAGATCAGAGACACACACACACACACACACAACACACACACACCTTCTATCTGGATATGAAGGCAGCCATTCCTCACCTTGTTTGAGGGTCTAATGAAGTTTGAAATCTTAATTGTATGATCTTAATTAACAGACACACACTGAGATTCTGTCACTGGACTGACGGTTAGAGGGCAGAAATAAGAAAAACTGCATGTTCGTCAGGATCTTGAGGGTTTGGAAGCAGACATGTGATCCTTGTATGTTAGCTACTTCACTTATGTCAGTAGAAATTAAAGAAGTTAATACTTTTATTTATCAAGGTTGCATTAAATTGATCAAAAGTGGCAGTAAAGACATTTATAATGTTTCAAAAGTTTTCTATTTTAAATAAATGCTGTTCTTTTGAACTCTCTATTCATCTGTGAATCCTGAAAAATAAAATGCATCACAGTTTACACAAAAATATTGTGCCGCACAACTGTTTTCAACATTGATAATAATCAGAAATGTTTCTTGAGCAGCAAATCAGCATATTATTATGATTTCTGAAGATCATGTGACACTGAAGACTGCAGTAATGATGCTGAAAATACAGCTTTGATCACAGAAATAAATTACAGTTTAATACATATTCACATAGAAAACAGCCATTTGAAATTGTAAAAATATTTCACTTTGACTGTAATTTTGATCAAATGAATGCAGCTTTGGTGAGAAACATTACAAAATGTTACCGACCTCAAACTTTTGAATGGTAGTATTTATTTCAAAATATACCGGAATATATTGCTAATATAGATAATATAGAAGTTTTAAACAATTTAAAATTTCCCTTAGCCGCATATAGTTGTATTGGATCATCAGTCGCTGTAGTTAGTGAAGTTGAACCTCAAACTTTCCTTTAAAGTGACTGCAAACATCTGCTGTGAAACACACTGATATACGGACACACATACCGCATTAGTGTGTGTTTGTGGGAGGTTTGGGATCAATCTGTCTGCCGCTAATGCAACTTCTGCCAAAAACCATCTGCTGTTGATGAAAGTTTCCCACAGAAATGTGAGAAGATTAAAAATACCTGAATCACAATGTCATGTCAATCAAAAAACTATTAGCGGCGGTTTGACACTCAAGCGAAGGTTTTAATTAAGCAGGAATGAGAGTAAAGCTCTGTGGTTCCTCTGCGGTTCCTGCTGTTTTAATCACGGATCCCTGCGGTAAACGTCGAAGACTGCCTGCATTCACTGCGCAGAAACAGCAGTGGCATGACTACAGCTCGAGCGAAGCTGTGATTTTTAACAGGGTTTATTAGAGCCTGGTGTTCAGACGTCCCATAATGCCAGTAGAGAGACACTCGCAATCTCATTACTGCTGTCAGAGCTTAACAAAAGCACTGTAGTTAACCATCACACACTCTATTAAATTCAATAGCCGTCCTGACAGACACACAAAAGCTGCTCTCCACGGAGCCTGAGTGTGAACTCAATCCATCCCGGATAGATGAGATGAGGATGAGACCAGAGGAGACGCTGTGAGATGAGGATGAGACCAGAGGAGATGCTGTGAGAAGAGGATGAGACACGAGGAGACGTTCTGAGACGATGTTGAGGCACGAGGAGACACTGTGAGATGAGGATGACACCAGAGGAGACGCTCTGAGACACTGATGAGACCAAAGGAGATGAGGATGAGACCAGAGGAGATGGTCTGAAACGAGGATGAGACCAGAAGAGACAATCTGAGACGAAAATGAGACCAGAGAAGGTGATTTGAGACAAGGATGACACAAGAGGAGACACTGTGAGATGAGGATGAGATCAGAGGAGACTGTGAGATGAGGATGAGACCAGAGGAGACTGTGAGATGAGGATGAGACCAGAGGAGACACTGTGAGATGAGGATGAGACCAGAGGAGACTGTGAGATGAGGATGACACCAGAGGAGACACTGTGAGATGAGGATGAGACCAGAGGAGACACTGTGAGATGAGGATGAGACCAGAGGAGACACTGTGAGATGAGGATGAGACCAGAGGAGACTGTGAGATGAGGATGAGACCAGAGGAGACCTGTGAGATGAGGATGAGACCAGAGGAGACTGTGAGATGAGGATGACACCAGAGGAGACACTGTGAGATGAGGATGAGACCAGAGGAGACACTGTGAGATGAGGATGAGACCAGAGGAGACTGTGAGATGAGGATGACACCAGAGGAGACTGTGAGATGAGGATGACACCAGAGGAGACACTGTGAGATGAGGATGAGACCAGAGGAGACTGTGAGATGAGGATGACACCAGAGGAGACACTGTGAGATGAGGATGAGACCAGAGGAGACTGTGAGATGAGGATGAGACCAGAGGAGATGCTGTGAGACGAGGATGAGACCAGAGGAGACTGTGAGATGAGGATGAGATCAGAGGAGACTGTGAGATGAGGATGAGACCAGAGGAGACTGTGAGATGAGGATGAGACCAGAGGAGACACTGTGAGATGAGGATGAGATCAGAGGAGACTGTGAGATGAGGATGAGACCAGAGGAGACACTGTGAGATGAGGATGAGACCAGAGGAGACTGTGAGATGAGGATGACACCAGAGGAGACTGTGAGATGAGGATGAGACCAGAGGAGACTGTGAGATGAGGATGAGACCAGAGGAGACACTGTGAGATGAGGATGAGACCAGAGGAGACACTGTGAGATGAGGATGAGACCAGAGGAGACACTGTGAGATGAGGATGACACCAGAGGAGATGCTGTGAGATGAAGATGACACCAGAGGAGATGCTGTGAGATGAGGATGAGACCAGAGGAGACACTGTGAGATGAGGATGAGACCAGAGGAGACACTGTGAGATGAGGATGAGACCAGAGGAGACGCTGTGAGATGAGGATGACACCAGAGGAGACTGTGAGATGAGGATGACACCAGAGGAGACGCTGTGAGATGAGGATGAGACCAGAGGAGACTGTGAGATGAGGATGACACCAGAGGAGACACTGTGAGATGAGGATGACACCAGAGGAGACGCTGTGAGATGAGGATGAGACCAGAGGAGACTGTGAGATGAGGATGACACCAGAGGAGACACTGTGAGATGAGGATGAGACCAGAGGAGACACTGTGAGATGAGGATGAGACCAGAGGAGACCTGTGAGATGAGGATGAGACCAGAGGAGACACTGTGAGATGAGGATGAGACCAGAGGAGACTGTGAGATGAGGATGACACCAGAGGAGACACTGTGAGATGAGGATGAGACCAGAGGAGACGCTGTGAGATGAGGATGAGACCAGAGGAGACTGTGAGATGAGGATGAGACCAGAGAAGATGCTGTGAGACGAGGATGAGACCAGAGGAGACGATCTGAGATGAAAATGAGACCAGAGGAGATGCTGTGAGATGAGGATGAGACACGAGGAGACGTTCTGTGGCACTGATGAGACCAGAGGAGACGAGGATGAGACCAGAGGATGACACCACATTATAAAGTTACCTAAAACTGAACCATTAAATAGGTTAAAACCATTGCATGTTATCTGAAATAAAATAAACATTAACTGAGATGTATACAAAAATGACAACAAGAAAATTACTAAAACTAAACTAAAACCATTAAATCAGTTTGTGTTACGTCAAATAAACATGAACTATAAATAATATATTATATATATATATATATATATATAAAACTTGCCACTTGCAAGACAACAATAATTGTTTTCATTTCGTTTAACTTGATGTACTAAAATAACTAAAAATAAGACTGAAAAAAAAAGCCTAATACAAAAAAAAAACAACTAAAAATGACAGTGTCACGGTGCACACAGCAGGGAGGAACAAGGACACGCAGACGAGGACGTAAACTCAGATAATAGTCTTTAATACAGACAGGGCAAGACAAGGCAGACAGGAAACACTGGGAGTAACGAGTAGACCAGACGAAATCAAGCTGAACAGACAGGACTAGAAATACACAGGTAAATCATAGATAATTAGACAAACACGGCTGGACAAGGATTAACTCATAATGACACTTAACGAGGACAGGAAACAAACCAAATATGGACACAAGAGGCGGGAACACATGACACACACAACAGGACCCTGACAGACAGAGGCAAACAAAATTACTAAAACTTTATTTAAAATTGAAATGGAAAATATACAAAATAAAAACTGATTCAAAATATGAATAAAAACTATAGTAGCATCTCAATGATAGCACTGACCGAGTCAGGTTTCTAAACAGTTCTGATAAAAAAAAAAAGGTTTGAAGCATTTATATGAATGTGTGTTTACCAATGTTAAGATGTTTCTTTATCGTTGGTGTTTGTAGCTATGATTTGTGATGAGATGAAGATGTGAGTGATTCACAGAGCTGTCAGTAAAATCCCAATCCACACACACACACACACACACACACACACACACACACACACACACACACACAGAGATCCAGGCCAGGGTTTGAGTCTGACAGCAGTGCAGCGAGACTGAGACTCAAACACATGAAACACTCAGATGGAGAATGACTCGGTGAATCTATAGCGCTTCATACAGTACAGATTCTCAAAACAGGAAAATAACAGTATTAATGTGGAAAATTAATCAATTATGAAACAAATTCAAATTCAGCTTTAAAGCCGCTCTACAGAAGAAAGAAGAGTCATTATTCAGATCGATTCAGTTCTAGTTTTGTTCTCATCTGATAGTGTCCGTGCAGTCAAATCATTCATATTACTGAATAATAATTATGTTTTTAACCTTTTAACCCCGTAGCCTCTGTTCCAAACCCTAGTGAGCTCCCTAAGTAGGCGTCACTTCCAGCACCATTACAATTCTGACGCTGATTCTGGTATAACACTAACAGAGCAGATGAATTCATCTCAGGAAAGCATTGATTCAGTGCATTAGGTTATATTTGTTTAAGATGCCTCTTTCACTCTTCGTTCTCTGTGCTGTGAATCATGATGCTTTATTTCAGTGATGCTCCCTCAGAAGGCGTCTATGTAGGTGGCTCACTAGTGTTTGGAACACAGCCCGCGTGTCTCTCTGCAAGTGTTTCTATCCTTTAATCTCATCTGTGTAATGAACAGTCTGTGATTTCATTGTCATAGTCACGTTAATAAGACACACGGATCAACACAAACTGTCTCATATATTTATGATTATTCTATCATCTGGACGGATTTACTGGATCAGATACATGATATATTCACCGTATTCTGTGATACACACACACACACGCACACGCACGCACATGCACACACGCACGCACATGCACACACGCACGCACGCACACACACACACCACACACATACCATCATACTGTATATATATATATATATGTGTGTGTATGATATATATATATATATATATATATAAACTGATATAAAACTGATAGATATATTTAGTGTTATTTTGAATTAGTTTTTCTGTTTAAAGTTTCAGTAATTTGCTGTGTTTTTGTCAATTTTATTAGTTTTTTATTTAGTTTTTAGTTGTTTTTGTCATTGTTGTTGTATTTAATAAGTTTTAGTTTGTTTACTAAGCCTTTGCAACTAGCTGAATTTGTTTTTTATATATATACTGTATGTATATTTTTGTAACTTTATAAACACATGTATATACATTTAACTTATATACACATTGTACACATGTATATGTTATAATTATGTCACCATATGACTTAACATAATCATATAGTTATATATAATAATATTTTTTAAATGCCTGTGTTTAGGTTTGTTTGAGTCTATTACGCTTCATATAAACAACAGAAGAGTGTGGTATGTCCTCATTTACAAGACAAGCTTTTGTACTTGTAATTTAATGATTTTTAATAATTGTGCTCGTGTCTAACACTGTATTGACCAACACATGTGTCTGGAGATCGGTGTTAAATCTCACAGAAACAAAAGCTCTGGGTGTTTGTCAGCAGCATCTGCTCTTTTGTTGGGTGTGTGTGTGTTTTCTCTCAGGACGTGTCAGCCGAGGTTGATGGGCGGCTCCGCCGGGAATCATGGGACATCTTTAGGAATGCAAATGCTGCTGTTTGAGTGACGGGACGAAATCAGCCGCTGTGCCCCTCGATCTGTCTGTGTCTCTCAGCAGTCGTAGCTGTAAACACGCCAGTCGTGTTGCTCAATAATTCATGTGCAATAATAGAAAAGCGGCGATTGCTTATTTGTATTTAAACAGGCTTGAGTGCAGCTACAGGAACCCCACACAGTCCTGCGCTTCACTACAACATGTCTTTTGTGCTGAAATGTCTCATTTGCACATTTATTGTTGTGTGTTTGAGATGTTCACATCTACAGCTGCTTCACTCCTCCATTACCAGCGCTTTGTGAAGTACTGTTATCAGTGGAAATACATCAGGCTTTGCTTTAACACGGCTTCTTTTACCTGTCTGTGTGTGTAATGCAGTACCTAGAGCTATAAACCCACCCAGATTCTGTTTGAATTTATATTGAGGGGAATTCAGAGCGGTTATGTTTCGTGTTTTTAATAGATCGTGTGACGTCATTCAGACCATAAAACATGGTCAATATATCTGTCTGAAATTACAGAGCACAAAAACTCAAAAATGCATGTGTTATGATGATTAAACGTTTGATTTAAGCAATTAAATCGGCTGGACTGTGTCTCGTCTTCAGAGTTTGAGTTGAATTTGAAATGATGCAGAATTGCTATTGGATTTTGAATGTAAAGAAGTAGAATTAATGAAATTCATATTGAGCTGTAATTTTTATAGCAAAGCAAATTTTATGAAGGTTGATTTCACAAAGGTTAAAAAGCCATTTTTAGGTTTATAGGCAATGGATAAATGTTTCAAATGGTTAAATTTGTTTAAGTTGAAGTACTAAAATAACTAAAAGTAAGTATACTACAACTAAAATTTCATAAAAACTATGTTGACATAAATAAAACTAATAAAAATTACAAAACAGAAAATCACCAAAAATGTTTTAGGTAAAAATAATAAAAAAATCAAATAAAAAATTAAAATGAATAACAATAAAATGTATATTAAACAAAAAATATCAAAATGAAAAAACTGCAATAGTATATCAATGATACTATATACTGTATGATATGTATAATACACTATAAAAATATTTTTTTGAAGTTGTAAATTAAACAAAGATTATAAAATGCATGCCTATAGAAATGTGTATTTAGTATATTCAGTCATATTTTATACTTTAATCTACACTGTTTACTTTGAAGCAGTTTTCATTCAGAAATTGCTTGGAAATTTCACAATTAATTACTTAGAAACAACAAGTAACACATTGAATTAAATTGGAAATTTTGAAACTGTATTTTCTTGTCAAACGTGACCTTTGCTTTAGTCACAACTTAGAGAAGTAATTTGGTGTTTTAGCCACAGACTGAACGAATGTTTGTGGATCAAGGTGGAGGAACACTTCATTTCCCAGAATGCATCACCTGTACAGTTCTTTGTACTCTTCCTGTGGTTCCAGTTAAGTTCCCTGTGTGTGATTTGGTTCAGGCTCACAGCTGGGTTTGTGATTGTGTTTGTTCAGGTCACTGCAGTGTTAACAGTGCTTCGTTTGCCGGAGGGAAGCGCTGGCTCTCTGTCCTTCCTCAGACGAGGATTAAAGACCAACGCTTCTGTTTCTGGATGTATTTGTGGTTCCGTGTTCCTGTCAGTCCCTCAGAAACACAGCTGACTGTGACTGTGTGTCCTGACGCTTAATGTTAGCAGTTGCTGATTAAGATGCAAGCTGTGTTTTGGAACATGGTGACTAGGGTTGGGTATTGTTTGAATTTGATCAATTCTGATTCTGCATTATTGATTCCCAGTTTCGATTGCAATGTGGTTTAAATAATAACAGAGTGTCTATTTACACTAAGTGCAAATAGCCCGCCTTGTTGGCAGAGCTCTGCCCACCAACGTGAGATTGGGACAGTCAACACTGAAAAACTACGCTAGTCGATCATCAGCTTCAGTGGCGTAGATGGTAAGGCACGTGCTTTTTGATGCGATCGACCCGAGTTCGAACCCACCTTTTGCCGTACTTTTTTCCTCCCTTTTCAAATCTCTTATCGCATCAGAAAGGCAATTATTTTCAATAAAAATGAAGGAAATAATCGGGTAGGTGTAGAGAGGGCTTTATTGACCCAATAAGGTGGCATTCATTTAATAATTTGAATTAAACAGATAATTTACACTCAATAGGCCTATGTTATTATTGCGGACTGTTTTATAATGAACTACAATACTGAGGTGCAGATAATTGCCACTATTTGCAATAAGTAGTATACATAGCAGAAAATCTATATATATCTAAATAGTATCTATTGCTAAGAGAATATGCTATTTGCACTTAGTGCAAATAGCCGCTGCCAAAAAATAAACATTTAGATATCAAACATATTTATTCTGTGTCTCTTTTGCTGAATACCATGAACAATAATCAGCTGGCTACATAAAAACTGGACTCGATTAAGAGTTGTTTGTGTGCAAAATAGAGCCGCATGATTCTGGATAAATTGAGACTTTTTTAAATGAAGGTTGTAGTTCTCTCACAATTATGAAGAAAAGATATTAGACAAGTAAACAAAGTCTCGTGGAATTTATGAATGGAATGATTCAATGACTCACTCAAGATTGACTCGTTTCATTACTGGATGAATCAGTGTTTTTGAACGAATCTCTTGAATGAATGATTCAATGACTCACTCAAGATTGACTCGTTTCATTACTGGATGAATCAGTGTTTTTGAATGAATCTCTTGAATGAATGATTCAATGACTCACTCAAGATTGACTCGTTTCATTACTGGATGAATCAGTGTTTTTGAACGAATCTCTTGAATGAATGATTCAATGACTCACTCAAGATTGACTCGTTTCATTACTGGATGAATCAGTGTTTTTGAACGAATCTCTTGAATGAATGATTCAATGACTCACTCGAGATTGACTCGTTTCATTACTGGATGAATCAGTGTTTTTGAACGAATCTCTTGAATGAATGATTCAATGACTCACTCAAGATTGACTCGTTTCATTACTGGATGAATCAGTGTTTTTGAACGAATCTCTTGAATGAATGATTCAATGACTCACTCAAGATTGACTCGTTTCATTACTGGATGAATCAGTGTTTTTGAACGAATCTCTTGAATGAATGATTCAATGACTCACTCAAGATTGACTCGTTTCATTACTGGATGAATCAGTGTTTTTGAACGAATCTCTTGAATGAATGATTCAATGACTCACTCAAGATTGACTCGTTTCATTACTGGATGAATCAGTGTTTTTGAACGAATCTCTTGAATGAATGATTCAATGACTCACTCAAGATTGACTCGTTTCATTACTGGACGAATCAGTGTTTTTGAACGAATCTCTTGAATGAATGATTCAATGACTCACTCAAGATTGACTCGTTTCATTACTGGATGAATCAGTGTTTTTGAACGAATCTCTTGAATGAATGATTCAATGACTCACTCAAGATTGACTCGTTTCATTACTGGATGAATCAGTGTTTTTGAATGAATCTCTTGAATGAATGATTCAATGACTCACTCAAGATTGACTTGTTTCATTACTGGATGAATCAGTGTTTTTGAACGAATCTCTTGAATGAATGATTCAATGACTCACTCAAGATTGACTCGTTTCATTACTGGATGAATCAGTGTTTTTGAAGAATCTCTTGAATGAATGATTCAATGACTCACTCAAGATTGACTCGTTTCATTACTGGACGAATCAGTGTTTTTGAACGAATCTCTTGAATGAATGATTCAATGACTCACTCAAGATTGACTCGTTTCATTACTGGACGAATCAGTGTTTTTGAACGAATCTCTTGAATGAATGATTCAATGACTCACTCAAGATTTACTCGTTTCATTACTGAATGAATCAGTGTTTTTGAACAAATCTCTTGAATGAATGATTCAATGACTCACTCAAGATTGACTCGTTTCATTACTGGACGAATCAGTGTTTTTGAACGAATCTCTTGAATGAATGATTCAATGACTCACTCAAGATTGACTCGTTTCATTACTGGATGAATCAGTGTTTTTGAACGAATCTCTTGAATGAATGATTCAATGACTCACTCAAGATTGACTCGTTTCATTACTGGATGAATCAGTGTTTTTGAATGAATCTCTTGAATGAATGATTCAATGACTCACTCAAGATTTACTTGTTTCATTACTGGATGAATCAGTTTTTTTGAACGAATCTCTTGAATGAATGATTCAAAGACAAATACATTTTAACAGCCCCTTTTGCCACCTAAAAAAAAAAAGATGCACACACTGAAATTGATAGGTGGAATTGAATTTTTAATTTTACAAGTCTCCGATTCTGGAATTGGAATTGATTTTCAATTCCCAACCCTAATGGTAACTGGTCATTAAAATGGTCAACCAGCTAGTATGACCCATCCCAGAGCGTCTACCATCTCTGGAGCCGTCTTCCCGTCAGGAGCGGTGTTTGTCACGGGAACACGGATGCTGTGTTTCATGTAAATGGATTTGCCGAAGCTGAATTATTCATGTGCGCTCCGCTGACAGACACAATAAGCCGGCGCTGGCGAACGGAGAATACAGATGCGTCCAGATCCGTGTTTGTGTCTGCTTCGTTATGACACCGGCTCTAACGAGGAGTATTATGGCGATTCAGATCAGATTTGTTTACTTTACATAGACCAGATAACTGAAGATTCATTTGTTTGTTGAACTCTGATGAGAGGGACGGTATTTATTAGCTGCGACGTATGTGGAAGATTGTGTGTCTTGGATATTGTGGTTTTTAGATGTTGAGGTTGTGGGTTCATGTCACAGTATGATAAAATGGTTACTCCATTAGATCCAGCATCTTACATCTCTGGTAGGTGTTTGTTCGTAGGAGCGTGTTTTGTCGTATCGGTGTAACATCTAGTGGTGTGTGTGTGTGTGTGATGTGAATGTGATGTTGTGTGAGCTGAAGTTTAGGTGTATGTTGCGTGTGAGGTGTATGCTGACGAGTGTTGTGTAGTTAGACGTGTCGCTTGGTGTGTTGCTGCGTAGAATACAGATGCGTCATTGTGTGTGATGTGTGTGTGTGTGTGTGTGATGATTTGTGTGTTGTGTGTTGTAGTGTGTGTGTGTGTGATGTGTGTGGTGTGTGTGTGTAGTGTGTGTGTTGAGGATGTGTGTGTGTGTGTGTGTGTGTTTGTTTGTGTTTGTGTGTTTGTGTGTGTGTGCTTGTTTTTATATACCGGTGGGGACTTAAAGCTGAATACACACAGACTCATGGGGACTTGTGTCATGGTGGGGACCTATATTGAGGTCCTCATGGGTAAACAAGCTTATAAATCACACAGAATTAAGTTTTTTGAAAATCTAAAAATGCAAAATGTTTCCTGTGAGGCTATGTTTAGGTGTAGGGTTGGTGTAGGGCAATAGAATATACGGTCTGTACAGTAGAAAAACCATTACGCCTATGGAAGTCCCCACAAGGATAATGAAACAAGTGTGTGTGTGTGTGTGTGTGAGTGTGTGTGTGTGTGTGTGTGTGTGTGTGTGTGCTGGTATTCACTACGTTGTGGGAAAATGTCCTCATGGATGGGTTTATAGCATCCCCAAATGTCCCCACAAGTACAGTAATACCACTACATTTTTGACCGTGTGGGGACATTTCTTAGGTCCCTATGAGAAAACAAGCTTGTAATTCACACAGAATAAAATTTTCTGAGAATCTAAAAATTATACATAATTTTACATATTAGCTGAAAAAAGTGTAGACCGGGGGTCATTCGAGAGCTACTTTTTAAAAATGAAAGTGACTGAGAGCTAGCCATCTTATACAATACTTACATTTCTTAAATAGCGTATCAATTTAAACGGTCATTCACGGTATTGTTAAAACATTAAAACTTTTATGTCAAAAACCAACAAATAAAATTAGCAGCACTATGCACTTTTTGTTCGAATAAACATTGAAATAAAAACATTAAAAAGGTGGAAAGATTTTAAACTAACAAAACGTATTCATAACATGTTAACATCATAACACATGTTCTACATGTTCACACACATGTAAAGTGTTGACCAAAAAAATGATAGACCTCACTTTTCAGAAGGATGAGTCAGAATGATAAATTATATTTTATCTGCTCCATAAGCAGTTCTGCATGAGCTAATATGCATTCTAAAAATCTCAACGCTTCGGATAACAGGTAGCCTATTTTTCATCAACCGGTTAAGATTTGCAACAAACATTTGTTCAGATTTTCACATTGGTTTGAACAGAAACAGCAGACATGCTGAATGAGAATGTAACTCCACTGTCTGACAGCAGGGGGCGCTTAAAGAACAGCAGAAATAGAGCTGTTTCCCTAAACAAAACAGCACTGCATTTATAAACACTGCTTTATTATGCATTACACACTGGGAAGATGAAAAGCAAATGCCATCTAAACGTTTCTGAAGACAGTCGGTTCCCTGTTATGCATTCATACAGTTAATTCAATCATACGTTCTTGCATATAATTTCTCTCAGCAGTCTGCCTTCAGTCATGTTTTCACACAAAGCAAACCTGCTCTGCGTGTCGCACCTGTGTGAGACTCTTACTAACTTTGCTTGACTCTGAGGCTTATAAGCTAATATCAATCAAATACGGGTTTAATGATAATTGAAATACAAAACCGTATAATTAAAGCATAATGTCAAAACAAATAATTAGGGGGTGGGACACTTGTCTATATTAGCTCACTCTGATTGGATGAAAAGTGTCTCTTGGTGAGCCTTCTCCAATCAGGCGATGTTTTGGAGATGCTTCAGCTTATTTTAAGTGCACAAACATCACTTCCACTACTATATTTAATCTACATAAATGATGCAAAAACAACAGTTGCTTAAAATGTCTTATGACCTTTATACACAACTGCAAATCACACCTTATATACCTTACACTGTTTCATAGATTTCATAAACAAAGTATTCATTTTGAGTTGCATATTTTTACCTTATATTTTATCTACCATTTTTTTCTATTTGCATTCTATTTCTTAGCTTTATATAAATGCAACAAATTAGTTTTTTATTAGTTTTAAATGTTTTTCCTTTTTCAAATTAAT
Source organism: Aspiorhynchus laticeps (assembly GCA_023376895.1). Lineage (NCBI taxonomy): Eukaryota > Metazoa > Chordata > Actinopteri > Cypriniformes > Cyprinidae > Aspiorhynchus > Aspiorhynchus laticeps. The sequence goes on along the minus strand of JALXFT010003389.1, from coordinate 46,798 downwards.
CTTAACGTTTTAGTAATTTTGTCAATTTTATTAGATTTTAATAGTGTATATTAATGTTTATTTCAATTTTAGTTATTTTAGTACATTAAGTTAAACTAAATGTAAATGAGAATGTTTTATTTTATTTAAATGTTTCTTTTTTAAGATTCCTTGACATTTTAAAGTATTAGTAATTTCATTATGTTTTTGTCCTTTTTTATCAGTTTTAAATTTTCGTAAATTTTTGTTTCTGCAGTTATTTTATTTAGTTATTGTTTATTTAGTTTTTTAGTTATTTTAGTACTTCTGGTTAAACTAAATAAAAATTAGAAATGCTGCATTGCCAACTAGCTGAAATAAGTGTAAGTTTGTAAAATATTTTGTTTAGTTAATGTTTATTTTATGTAATTAATGTTTTAGGTTAGGGTTTTTACATATAGCTAGAATACTATAAGAAGAAAATACTATTTCAGTTTTTCAACTTGTCGAAATTGCAATTTGTAATTGTGAAATTTGTTTGCAATTTCTCAGTGAAAGTAGTTTCTACACCACATTCTAGTTCTGATTTTCTTCTTTCTTCTCAAATCAGTCATTCACTGTATTTGAATTAGTTTTTTTCCATGTTGCTCTATTATAGTTATAGTATCATCCGTCTAAAACACGGTGATTGGTCACTTCACCTGTAAATCAGGCGGTCTCTGTCTGGGTGGGTGGGTCTGGTTCTGAATCAGCTGTGAACTGGACTGGACTGTTTTCCACACTGACAGGATCTTCAGCAGATCTCACAGTCGTTTGAGGCTTGTTTTTCTTTCTCATTGAGCGTCAGTCACGCCGCTCCTCATGATGTGCTTTTCTGTCAGCTTTGACAAAATAAGCACAGTCATGCTTTAGGACGCTTCAGTTCTGCGCTGACAGCGGCTGAAAGACTGCAGGGTTTGGACGTGACGGTTTAGAGACGCGCTTCTGCATGTCAAACACAAACAACGCTGTGAGGAGTTACAGCCTGATATCATTATCAGTCGTCACGCAGTGTTTCTTTGTGAATCACTCGTCACCTGTAGAAGCTACGCTGAGTGTTTTTGAAGGAAAGAATGTGAAATGAAAATAGTTTATTATGATCAGAGCAGAAGGACGGGTGAACCTGCTAACCAGTGCACGAGTTAACCCATACGGTTAAGGTTAAACTGAAGCCGAGCGTCAAGCAGGTCAAGCAACCCTTGATTTGAGCATTCATATGTCTGCAATATTTACAGTGGTGGCCAAAATTATTACAACACTAGTATTTCAAAAATGGTTTCAAGTCAGTTATTTCTATCTTTTGCTGTAGTGTGTCAGTAGGAAATATCAGTTTACATTTCCAAATTAATTTTGCCATTAATTGCAATAATCCAATCTTTCTTGTGTTAGTCAGCAACCTTGTGTGAAGACTGAGAAGACTGACTTGCACCCAGGTACAAAGCATTACAATAATCAAGAAGTGAAGAAATAAAAGCATGACTTTCTCCAGATCACTGAAAGATAAGATTATTTTCAACTGAATTAATTTGTCTATCAAACTTGAACTCTGTGTCAAAAATAAATCCCAAATTCTTAACACAAGAATGCAAACTGGATGACAAAGGACCTAGAATTGTTGCTATATTTTTTGCAGTTAAATTTATATAGTTATATTTTTTCTCATTTAACTGAATAAAGTTAGTATCCGTGCAGTATTTTACGTATTTTTAAACATTCAAACAGTGATTTAACACATGCATCATCTCCAGACTTTATAGGCAAATACATCTGGGTGTCGTCAGTGCAAAAAGTGCTATGAAATACTATACTTCTTAAAAATAGAACCAAGAGGAAGCATATATATAATGAAAATAGCACTGGTCCCAAAACGGAACCTTGAGGGACACCACAGGCAATAAAAGCTATTGATGATGAAAACCTTCCAATTTTAACAGAAAAGGTTCTATTTTGAAGATAAGAGGCAAACCAACTTTGGGCAATTCCTTGGATGCCCACACGACACTTTAAACGTTCAATTCGGATAGGATGGTCAATTGTACGGTGTATCTTACAATATTGCAATTCTGATGCGATTATGACTTTATATCTTACTTCTGGCTTTATATCTTACAATTATTGCAATTCTGACTTTATATCTCACAATATTGCAGCTCTGATGCAATTTGGACTTTCTATCTCGCAGTTATGACTCGCAGTTTCAGCCCGATGCAGTTATTATTTTCACCCCCTACGCCACGCCCATTTGTGCGCCCATGCGCGTGCTGGTCTGAAAACGAGGTGTGTTCAGGCGCATTGTTGGCGCATTGTTATTTTGGGGCAACTGAAATAGACTGCGCCACTGACCAACTAAAACCTGGTCTAAAGTCAATGGCGTAGTATTTTTTGTTATTTAAAGAGCGCGTTAGTATTATGCACCTATAGGCAGGTCCTCAACACGCGTACACTCTGCTTATTACACACACAGGGACGCGCAGCTGCACACAAACATGCCAAATATTAAAAATGTAATAGATTATTATTGTGTAGGCTTCATAAATATGCCTACATGTCATAATGGATAGTCATTGCATGTATCAGAATTAGGCGACCTATTTGCTCGCACACGAGCAGCTCCGTTTTTTTTTTTTTTTTTCTGAGGCTAGCAATTTTTTTTAATTGTTTTAAATGGGAGCATCTTTTTCATGCTGAGCACTCGGGCGTTTTTTTCTTGGCGCCGAGAGTTAAGAAAACTTAGCGCTCATCACTGTCACTTTTTAGTCCGCTAACCAATCACAGTGGAGGAGGGGCGGGACTAATACCGTCACACCCTGCTTGTTCTATGACTGAACAACAATGGAGAAGTTAATATTGCTTGTCTCCGAGTATTTATGTCTTTACCGGATGGAATTGCTGGAGTACCATTATATTGTTATGAAAAATAATGCTTGGAGAAACATTTCATTCGCGATGCGTCTGCCATATTACTTCAGCGGATATTCCGTATCATAGCAACCACAGCGTCTCACAAAAATACACTGCCCTCTCAAGCGCTCACAGCTGGGCGTTTTCAGCTGGCTTTGGTGGACACATGGCCTGATTGTTGTTACTTGCAGCTACACATACAGCCTGTGATAATTAATATATATATATATATATATATATATATATATATATATATATATATACAGGTGCTGGTCATATAATTAGAATATCATCAAAAAGTTGATTTATTTCACTAATTCCATTCAAAAAGTGAAACTTGTATAATGTATACATTCATTCCACACAGACTGATATATTTCAAGTGTTTATTTCTTTTAATTTTGATGATTATAAGTGACAACTAATGAAAACCCCAAATTCAGTATCTCAGAAAATTAGAATATTGTGAAAGGGTTCAATATTGAAGACACCTGGTGCCACACACTAATCAGCTAATTAACTCAAAACACCTGCAAAGGCCTTTAAATGGTCTCTCAGTCTAGTTCTGTAGGCTACACAATCATGGGGAAGACTGCTGACTTGACAGTTGTCCAAAAGATGACCATTGACACCTTGCACAAGGAGGGCAAGACACAAAAGGTCATTGCAAAAGAGGCTGGCTGTTCACAGAGCTCTGTGTCCAAGCACATTAATAGAGAGGCGAAGGGAAGGAAAAGATGTGGTAGAAAAAAGTGTACAAGCAATAGGGATAACCGCACCCTGGAGAGGATTGTGAAACAAAACCCATTCAAAAATGTGGGGGAGATTCACAAAGAGTGGACTGCAGCTGGAGTCAGTGCTTCAAGAACCACTACACACAGACGTATGCAAGACATGGGTTTCGGGGTCCATGTCAAGCCACTCTTGAACAACAGACAGCGTCAGAAGCGTCTCACCTGGGCTAAAGACAAAAAGGACTGGACTGCTGCTGAGTGGTCCAAAGTAATGTTCTCTGATTAAAGTAAATTTTGCATTTCCTTTGGAAATCAGGGTCCCAGAGTCTGGAGGAAGAGAGGAGAGGCACAGAATCCACGTTGCTTGAGGTCCAGTGTAAAGTTTCCACAGTCAGTGATGGTTTGGGGTGCCATGTCATCTGCTGGTGTTGGTCCACTGTGTTTTCTGAGGTCCAAGGTCAACACAGCCGTATACCAGGAAGTTTTAGAGCACTTCAAGCTTCCTGCTGCTGACCAACTTTATGGAGATGCAGATTTCATTTTCCAACAGGATTGGCACCTGCACACAGTGCCAAAGCTACCAGTACCTGGTTTAAGGACCATGGTATCCCTGTTCTTAATTGGCCAGCAAACTCGCCTGACCTTAACCCCATAGAAAATCTATGGGGTATTGTGAAGAGGAAGATACGATATGCCAGACCCAACAATGCAGAAGAGCTGAAGGCCACTATCAGAGCAACCTGGGCTCTCATAACACCTGAGCAGTGCCACAGACTGATCGACTCCATGCCACGCCGCATTGCTGCAGTAATTCAGGCAAAAGGAGCCCCAACTAAGTATTGAGTGCTGTACATGCTCATACTTTTCATGTTCATACTTTTCAGTTGGCCAAGATTTCTAAAAATCCTTTCTTTGTATTGGTCTTAAGTAATATTCTAATTTTCTGAGATACTGAATTTGGGGTTTTCATTAGTTGTCAGTTATAATCATCAAAATTAAAAGAAATAAACACTTGAAATATATCAGTCTGTGTGGAGTTAATGTATACATTATACAAGTTTCACTTTTTGAATGGAATTAGTGAAATAAATCAACTTTTTGATGATATTCTAATTATATGACCAGCACCTGTATATATATATATATATATATATATATATATATATATATATATATATATATTTTTATCAAGTACTTTTTTATTTAAAAGTTAAATAAAAACTGTACTGTACTTAAAGATTAAATTAAAATGTATTGTAGCTACTTAAAAGTTAAATAAAAACTGTAAGTTACTGTACTTAAATGTTAAGTACAATACATTTTCATTTAATCTTTATTTAAGTACAGTTTATTTAACATTTAAGTACAGTCCAGTTTTATTTCACTTTTAGGTACATTTAGGTGTATTTTAATTTAATAATTAAGTTTTTTATTTACCTGGAAGTAAGCACAGTGCAGTGTTAATGTTCAAACTGTGTATTTACAATGGTTTAAGAGGCTAACAATAATAAACATTATTATTAGGAATAAAACTGACTCGTTATTTTTATTTTATTTTTTTGCTACTGCATTTTAATGTTAGTCATAATGGTGGTACTTGGAAAGCCAAATATTTTCTGAGGTGGTACTTGGTGTAAAAAGTTTGAGAACCACTGCTTTAGACCATGCGCTTAGATTGTTAAAATAGGGCCCAATATATTGCAATTCTGAGTTTATATCTCACAATATCATCATTCTGACGCAATTCTGAGTTTATATCTCACAATTATGACTTTATATTGGCATTGTGACTTTTTATCTCACGATTCTGACTTTATATCTAGCAATTGAAAATCTATTTCGCAATTCCAGCTTTTTTCTCAGAATTGTGACTATATCTCTAATTCAGAATTGTAAGATAATAAGCTCAGATTTGCAAGAAAATCAGAGACAAAAAGTCACAGTTACCTTTTTTATTTTAATTCAATTTCAGAAACAAGCTTCCCTATCTTTGTGTTTTTCTGAGCTGAAGCTGCGTTCTGTTCTGCGTGATTCAGCGTTGATCTATGCGTGGGCTCAGAGGTCTTTATGTCAGTACGATGGAAAACGAAAGCTTTGTGTCATAGGCATCAGTCACAGCCGTGTACACGCTCCACTGGAGCTTTCAATCAGACGCTCATCCGATTATCTGCATGCTTGAGCTGCCAAATGATTATTATTGTGTAAATTAGAGCCGGTGATTCGTTCCTTCTCTCTGTCTGTCGATCTCTTTGACTGACGAGGCTCTGAAATGAGTCGTCTCATAAGAGTAATGAAGGAGTGCACCGATGGCCAGATCCTTTCGCTGAAATACATACAGATGTTTGAGATGATGATCACTAAACATGCATTCACACTCGTCTGGAACTAACTAGGGCTCTGTAACCTGCTAACTAACTGTCAGGTCATATTTTAACCTCATCTGAAGTGCTTGTCTTAAATCAGACGTTACCTTATATTACCAATTAAATTCATCAGTGTTCTTGACTGTAGATGGACGGTGGAAGCTTCTGGAGTCACATGTATGAATGCGTAGAGTTAATTCAATGTCACCCGGTGATGATTTTCACATTATTTGATGTGTAGCTCAATATTTATGTATGATCTTTAAAATTATGTAAATTGATTGTAGTAAATGTCTTTTGTTCTGGATTGTAGTCAACCGTGACAGACGTGTCACAATCCCATCAAACCATCACAGATATAAAACATCAAACTGATTCTAGTCTAGACACTCTAGGATTATATATTTTATTATTATTTTATTTATTTTTAGTAATTGTATAGGTGTTTATAACAGTATTATTTGTATATCAAAGCAGCTTTACAAATATTAATAATGTTAATGTTTCTATAAAATATTTTATAATGTGGATTATGGCTGGTGATATTGATGGTTCAATATTCAATAGATATTAGTGATCATTTTGGAGAAAAAAAATGCAGTAAAAGTCTAGTTGAAATAATCACGTGAAAAACTGTTAAAAACAACCTGATGATTTAAGTAGACTTTTACTCTACTTAGTTTTGCATAATATATTACTTTTGTATTATATAACTTTGTATTTAATATGTTTGTATAATTGTGTATTATCTCAAAATTATGAATATACATTTTTATTTCTTTTTACAACATGCATTGTTTCAAAATGGCTTTACGGAAATTGATAATCTTAATGTTTCTATAAAATATTTTATAATCTGGATTATAGCTGGTGAAATATTCAATATTCATGATATGTTAATGATTTATGGCTAATAATAGTAAGTGTACAGTAAAATACAATAAAAATCTAGCTTGTGAAGTGAAAAACTGTGGTACATATGCCTTGATGATTTAACTAGACTCTATTATTTCAATTATTACTATCAAGTCACATAATTTTATTTGTAGATCGCTCTTCATAACGCATTATTTTAAAGCTAATTTACAAAAATATATAATTCTACTTTTTCTAACATCTATTTCTTATAGTGACATTCATTTGGAGATATAAAACATCAACCAGATGAGATTTACTATCAGTATGCATGACTTTATTCATCTATATGTGTACAGCTTGATATACGTATCATTGGATATTAGTCATTGATGTTGAAGATTATGAATCTGTAATGTTTTGCTTTCCGTTTAACATTTAGGAGTCATGAATATGTGTGTAATAGATATGTGTGTCATCAGCTCCAGTAGATGCATGAGATGTTTCATGTCTCTGATGGTGTGATGGGATTGTAACGCGTCTGTCACACGCTTGAGAAAGTGAATCGTGCTCCAGAGGAAGAGCAGAAGCCCTGACTCCTCTGTATTCATCTTCTGTTATCTGGAGGCGCTCTAAAGTCCAGGAGCATTCGATCTGAATAAAGTTTATATGCATGCATGATTTTATGTATTTTAAACATTCAAACAGTGATTTAACACATGCATCATCTCCAGATTTTATAGGCAAATACATCTAGGTGTCATCAGCACAAAAAGTGCTATGAAATACTATATTTCTTAAAAATATAACCAAGAGGAAGCATATATAATGAAAATAGCACTGGTCCCAAAACGGAACCTTGAGGGACACCACAGGCAATATAAGCTACTGATGACGAAAAGCTTCCAATTTTAACAGAAAAGGTTTTATTTTAAAAAATAAGACGCAAACCAACTTAAGGCAGTTCCTTGGATGCCCACCTCACACTTTAAACATTCAATTTGGATAGTATGGTCAACTTTTTTGCGTATCTTACAATATTGCAATTCTGATGCAATTATGACTTTATATCTTACTTATGGCTTTATATCTTACAATTATTGCAATTATGACTTCATATCTTGTAATTATCACTTTATAACTTTATAGAAGCCCTGACTCTTCTGTATTCATCTTCTGTTATCTGGAGGCGCTCTGAAGTCCAGGAGCATTCGATCTGAACGATGGATCTCCAGCTCTCTAATGACCGTCCCATTATTAATGGAGTGCCAGCACACCTTTATAAAGCCGCGGGCCAGTGTTTGTGCTCGCGCTCGGGACGGAGAAGGAAATATTGTCCATCTCACACTAATGTTCCATCGCTGTCCGCTTTATAACCCAGAGACAGAAACACTTCAGAAACCCAGCCTGCGTTTGATGGAATATTTCAGCAGGAAGACGGATGTCCGGGACGGCACGCACTAAATTGGAAAGAGAATAGATTGAGTCTGAGATTGAAAGTGCTGCAGTTTCACCGTACAAAACAAACGAGACGACACGGCGAGTGTCACCTCCAGTTTCACACAGATTCACATTATAAACACAACCTCATGCAGGGTTTACTCTCAAACCATTTTCACTCAGAAACCGCCAGTAAATTCCACAAATAATTACAAAGAAACAGCCATTAACACTTTGAAGTGAACATGAAATGCTGAAGTAAAAAGCTGAAATACTAAAATAATAATTTATAAAATAATAATAAAAAAAACACAATACTGTAAAATGTGCTGTAAGTGACACTTTCAAGATGTTGCTTGAAATCAATTTTTTGTCTGATCTTGCGAATCAGCAGATGGATCTATTACATACTCAATGTAATAAAAAATATTTTCAGTATTTCAGGTTTTCATTGGAAAAAATAAGATTGTAAGATGTTAAAGAGGTCACGTCTAACATAGTATTTTTCTTTTAACACTCCAATAAACTTTATTTTATTTACAACTTTGAAAAGTCATGTTTTAAAAAATTATGATGATAATTGTTGTAAATTACAAAAGTAAACAATTAAGGCATGTTTCCACAAAATAATTTTAGTGTGATAAACATACCTTGATGATTTTCACTTAGTTTGTGTGTGTGTGTGTGAGCGTGTGTGTGTGTGTGTGTGTGTGTGTGTGTGAGTGTGTGTGTGTTGTGTGTGAGCGCGTGTGTGTGAGCGTGTCTGTGGTGTGTGTGTGTGAGTGTGGTGTGTGTGTGTGGTGTGCGTGTGTGTGTGTGGGCATGCGTGCGTGCGTGCGTGCGTGTGTGTGTGTGTGTGAGCGCATGTGTGTGTGTGTGTGTGTGTGTGTGTGTGTGTGTGTGTGTGTGAGACGAAGCAGAGGCCTTCACTCAGATGAATGTAAGCGTGACACACGTTGAACCCCAGAGACGAGTGTAAGCGTCTGCATTGTGTTCATCGCTGTGTGTTGAGCGTCTCGATGGAATCAGGGTCGTGGAGGTCGTTTTTAAGTGGATTCAGTTGAAGCTGCGTTTGATGTTCAGTTTTCAGTCCAACAGTGTTTGAGACGCAGGTCAAGATGAGGCTCACAGCTCACTTCAGATAAACAAACACACGCTTTATTATTTCATAAAGATCATAGAGCTAAATAATTGACTGCTACTGTACAATTAATCACCAGTGATTCATCTAAACATGCATTTACATTCATCTTCTTACTCTATCATATCTGTGCATGCTTTAAGGATGTTTTTAATGAATATTTCCAGCTCAGAGTCTGAATATTCAGAAACTATTAAACAGTGATGAGATATAAAGAAAAAGAGATTGGATCTGGAGGCTTTCAACTAATTTAAGATCAAACTAAATGATTAAAAAAAAAAATTATGCTGCATTAAAAAACAAACGAGCAATTACCATGAGCTATAAGCAATTAAAACATTAAAATTATATTATTTACCACCTCAGTAGTAGATTAAACACATGCTTTATTATTTATTAAGGATCACTGAGCAGAATTATTGTTGGCTATTAATGTACAAATAACCACCAAGTATTCATCTAAACATGCATTTGCAAATTCGCACTGATCTTTTGCAATATCTATATATATTTTATATTTTAAACGCTGTTTTTTATCTTTTTACTATCATTATCTCATCGACTTCTTATAATCATCCCTATTTTATATTTTAAGGACAATTTGAAGTAGTTGTGGGCTTTAAACTAAATATGTTTGGTGATACAGTGTGAGTTTGGATCTGAATTTGATCTTGCTGCATTAAATTGCCTTGATGAACTTGTGTTATGAATGTTAAAAGTCAGTCTCTGTTTGAGCTCAAGCTGGTTATAGGTCAAGAGAGCTTGAAATGTTGAGTTTGATGAGGAGTTTTTATTAAAACTGAAGTAGAAGCAGCAGTCGTTACATCTGTCTGTGTGTGTGTGTGTGTGTGTGTGTGTGTGTGTGTGTGTGTGTCTGTGTCTGTGCTGTGTGTGTGTGTGGTGTGTCTGTGTGTGTCGTGTGTGTGTGTGTGTGTGTGTGTGTGTGTGTGTGTGTGTGTGTGTGTGTGTGTGTGTCGTTGCGTCTGTGTGTGTGTGAGTGTGTTGTGTGTGTGTGTGTGTGCTCTCGTCTTGTGATGTGTGTGTGCTGTGTCTGTTCTGTGTCTGGTGTGTGTGTGAGTGTGTCTGGTGTGTGTGTGTGTGTCGTCATCCGTTTCTGTGAGTTGTGTGTCTGATGTTCTGTAGTCTGTGTCTCGATGATGTGTGTAGATGTGTCTGTGCTTTGATGTTGGAGTTTCACAATCATCAGGATTAAAACAGCTGTGTACATGTTAATATAGTGTCTGCACAATCTACTGCATTTCATGATGTTTCTAAATGCATGTGTCTGTTGACTTTCAGTTGATCTCAAAAACCTGATACATCAGGTAAATAAATGCACACGTTACAATAGTTACAGTAAAATAAGTGTTTACATTAGACAAATCACATTTTACTGATTTCGAAGGTAAATGTGTTTTTGAATTCTGATTCATGAAGACAAATCCTGAAAGTACTGGCATAAATGATGCTGACATTAATACATGTTATGATCACAAAATAAAATAAGTTTAAACAACCTTTAATATTCGATTTTATGTGGTAATGAACACTGTCTTTACATTTATAAAGCAAATGAAATATTTGCTACGATTAGACATTATTATTCATATTTCTTTAACAAATTAAAATTAATAATAAACAACCTGTAATATTGATTAAAGTAAAAGGCATCAAATATGAACTGTTTCAACACTGATAATACAAATGGTAAATACAAAATAAAATAAATGTTTATTGAGCAGCAAATCAGCATATTAAAATGATTTCCGAAGGTTTTAAATGTGTGTTTGTACACTTCTGAGTGTCTTTATGAAGAGCAAATATTGAAATACTGGCTTAAACGGATTAGACATTAATTATTTTCATGTTATGCTTGCTAACAAATAAAAAAGGTAATAATAAACAACCTGTAATATTGATTTATGCCTGGTAATGAACAAATAAGTCTTTAATTTAAATAAAGCAAACCGTGAAGGGCGATACATTAGTGCTACATTAGACTCTTTCCTTTCATGATATAACGCTCAATTCCCTGTTCATTACAGTAAAATGATATTTTATGTACAGTGGATCTGAAATGATGTGTTATGAAAAGCACATGAATTATACCGAACAGGACCTCACTGAATCGTGTGTGAATGAAATACTGCATGCGTGAGGGTCAGTGTAATGATCTGTGATTGTACTATAGTAACCGTCCATGTTCTCAGAGTTTCACTCCTCACTGTGATGAAAATCCTCTCTGAAAGGCCTGATGTTCATGTTCACCTTAGAGTACAGAGTCTGCTCAGCTGCACAGAATCGTAGTCTCGTAGATTGCATTGACGCACATGCTCCTCAGCAGCTATTGTACTTCGCCGTCAGGAGCTCCAGCGCTAATGCGCTCTGTATTGTCAGGAGGAGCATGTGCTCGGAAATGAGCCACTTACACTGAAATACAGCAATGACATTAGGGACGCTTTGACCACCTGTGAGCAGAAGACTAGAAACTAGGACGGGGTGAGATGACAAACATACAATCTTTTTTTTTAGAACATTTGAAGTTTCAAGTTTAATTTATTTATAAAGCACATTTAAAACAATTTGGTTGACCAAAGTGCTGTACTAAATTCCCAAATTAAAACAGGACAGTGAAAACTACAAATAGGTTTTTTAAAGACTTTTAAGCTCAGACACTGTATTCGCTGTTTTAATAGATAATGTCAGTTTGTTCCATAACTTGGGTCCAGCCAGGGGTGTAAAAACCCTTTCTGAGGGTTGTCCCCCCTGAAAATATCATTACAAACACCTCTGTGTATTGTAAATAATATAATGGACATACATTATACTTAAAATAATTGTGTAAGTAGTAAAACAATATAAACGCAAAAAAGCATTTTAAGTTTAGAAACGTTTTGAGTTCCCCCCTCCCTTGCCTCAGTGGTTTGATCCACTGCCTGCTTTCCCCCTTTACCTCACCGACACACACACACACACACACACACACACACACACGAGTCTGGTGAAGAGAACAGAGTTCTTCAGTAGTTGTGTGTAAGTAGGCTGTCAAAGATATTTTATTCACTTTAAACATCGGATGGAGTGATTCTTTCTCTTTAATACAGATGATGCTGGATCATTAATAAATTAGTCATGACAAAAATGATGATATCCATAGTTTGGATAGTAAGTCACCCACTACAACTAACACAGCGATAAGCCTGAGTGTGAACTGATATTAGGCTAATATTGTAGATCTACCGATGTGTTGGGTTTTGCTCAATATGATGTTAAGAGGCAGATCAGTGGGCTTGCTGCGGTTGAATATCTAAATAAGAGACGTCCTCAGTCCCAGACGAAACCTAAAATACTATTTGGAGGATGCAAAATAATTTAATAATTATAATATAACCACGTGGTGAACCTATGAACCGAACTCATAGTTAAACATGGTCTCCATGCTATATACACATATCTATCCTTACAAGTACAATTTTGGCTGTATTATTTGTGTCCCCTTCAAAAATTGCTTTTGATAATGTTTATGTTTATTACCCCCCACCCCCCCCCCACCCTCTGGTGATCTGGGTACCCGTAGAAGATGACTAGTCTGTGATCTCAGTGATCTGTCAGGATTGTGTTCGGTAATCAACTCTGAAAGGTATTGAGCAGCGAGATTGTTTAAACTTTGCATACAAACAACAAGATTTTGTATTCGGTGCCATAATGAATAGGTAGCCAGTGCAGAGAACGTAAACTAAGCGTGATGTGGTCCTGTTTGCGACTACCCGTGAGCAAGCGGCCTGCTGCGTTTTGGACCAATTGAAGTCTATGAATAGATGACAGGCAGTCCGTGATACAGTGAATTGCAAAAATCAAGCCGTGATGACATACTTAGGAAGGGTTTTACTTTGGCTAATCTTTGAAGGTGATAAAAACTGGAACTGACAACAGAATTGATTTGTTTGTTCAGCTTTAAGCCAATATCCAGAATAAAACCCAGATCCTTGACATCAAAAGAGCAAAATGGAGTGAAGGAGCCTAAGTCAGCAGAAAATTATTGGTTAGCCATGTTTTCAATTCTTGGAGACAGGCTATTAATTGATTTATGGCAGACCTATTTTTGCACCTAAATGGTATGTAAACTGAGTATCATCAATGATATGACACACCATATCTCCTAAATATAGAACCAGAGGGTAACATACAATGAAAACAGCAGCGGTGCCAAAGTTGAACCCTGAGGGACACCACATGTAACATGCACTACAGAAGAAGAATGCTTCCCTATATTTACTGAGAATATTCTGTTGGACAGAAAGGATACATTTGACCAATTCAAGATTGTATTTTATTTTATTTTGATTGAAGAAGCATTCTCTTTACATTCGTTATGAACCATTTGGTTAAAGGAAGTTCTATTCCAAGCATGCATGAAGCTCGGCATGGTGTAAATGTAAAACAAATTAATCTGTTAAATATCTTTGCAGAAAAAATGCATGAAATATGAAGGCAAATATTGTACTTAAACATATCCTATATGTGATATTATTGGTAGCTCTTACTGTGTGTGTTATCCACCGCCATACAGAGAGACTTTCACCATCCTGTTAATTCGTTATTATCATTATTTTCTAGTGAAATATCCTGTTTCATTCACAAATCTGTAACATGATGTACAATGCCGGTTAAGAAATTAATACTTTTATTCATTAAGGATGCATTAAATTATTCAAAAGTGACAGTAAAGACATATATAATGTTACAAAAGATGTATGTTACAAATAAACACTGTTCTTTTGAACTTTTTATTCATCTGTGAATCCTGAAAAATAAAATGTATCACGGTTTCCACAAAAATATTGTGCAGCACAACTATTTTCAACATTGATAATAATCAGAAATGTTTCTTGAGCAGCAAATCAGTATATTATTATGATTTCTGAAGATCATGTGACACTGAAGACTGGAGTAATGATGCTGAAAATTCAGATTTGATCAGCTTTGATTTACTGTATCTTTGATCAAATAAATGAAGCATTTATGAGCAGAATAGACTTCTTTCAAAAACATTAAAAAAATTTTAATAATGCCAAACGTTTGACCAGTAGTGTATTGAGCTGATAGTAATGTGGAGTCTTGCGGTTGTTCAGTAGCATGTGTGAGTTTGGCTTCAGTCGAGTGTTTAATCTGAGCATGTGAGGAAACATCGCTTCTGTTTATCACTACAACACCCACTGTGTGTGTGTGTGTGTTAACAGTAATTCCCTGGTGAGAGTGTGTGTGTGTTTGAGTGTGAATTTGTCGTGTGACATTGAGAGAATCTCATCAGAACTGTGAAATCACTATCAACACACACACCTACAAACACACACACAGAGATTCACGGCTTCAGACTGAGATGAATCTAGATTCCAAATGACAGAATTCATGTGTATGTTGTATGATGCTGTTGTGGTCTGTCTGTGATCTCACCGAACTCTCGCTGTCATCTCGGCTGCTCATCTGTGTGTGTGTTGATGCTCTGTGTTTTACTGCTGCCTGATCTCTGATGCTGTGATCTTCCTTATCGCTCTCTTTTCTTTTCTTCCTGATGTCTTCTGTTTGTGTGTTTTCTTTCCTTATCTTTTCATTTCATCGCTCACGCTCCTCTCGTTCTGTTGTGTTGCCCTCCCCTCCCCCCTCACATGCCCCGCCCCTCCCTCCCTCCCTCTTGCCCCACCCTCCCCGGTCACAGAGGCCACGCCCCCTGCCCCACCCCCCCAGCTGCCCCGCACTTCCTCTTTGACTTACTCCTCTCCTCCCCCACCAGTGACCCCGAGCTCAGGCGTCCTCCCCTCCGCTCCTCGTGATGTGGCCCCTGTCCTCGTGTCCAGCCGCTTCGTGCGCCTCGGCTGGCGGCCCCCGGAGGAGCCGGGCGGAACCGTCCTGACCTACGGCGTCTTCTACTCCGAGGAAGGGATCAACAGGTATGTGTTCACCTGCGGCCAAATTAATATCATGTTTCGACCAATCACATCCTAATCCATCCCGCATTATGAATATTCATTGGTAAACGCATAGAAACATGTTTAATATTATTGAATTGTTGTCTGTCTTACTTTATAATAACGTTCTTTATGCTGACATTTAGTTTACTGCATTACATGAGCTACATGAGCTGAACAATGAACAATATATCTACAGTAGTGGTTCTTTTTGACTTATAATATATATTAAAATATATTATAAGTCAAATATTAAAAAATAATATATTTTAATATAAAAATAAAAATAATATATTTTAATATATTATTAACAGTATATTGTTTTTGTATTTCACTTATGTGTGTATATAAGATAATATAGTAATTATGTATAAAAATAATATAGTAATTAATAAAAAATAATATATACATTTTAATGTATTATTAATGGTGTATTGGGTTACGTACATAACTGAGACATTCCCTATCTGTCGGTCACTATGAGTTATATCTTGACGACATCAGGGGTCTGTGGAAACACTTGTTCTAAGGGCACCCCGGCCCATAGAAAGGCAAGGTCTGACCAGGGTCTCAACAAGCGGCGACATGCCCATCTCGGGACTCGGGAGTGTAACCAGTGCTGAAGTGGTCTCATATGAAGCAACCCGAGCGGCGCGACTGTGGCTGCGGATGCCATATGCCCCAGGAGCCTCTGAAAATGTTTCAGCTGTACCACCGTCATGCCTCTGAAGGAACTCAGGCAGTTCAGCACGGACTGGGCACGCTCGATGGTGAGACGCTCCGTCATACTCACCGAGTCTAACTCCATACTGAGAAAAGAGATTCTCTGCACAGGGGAGAGCTTTCGCTTTTCCCAGTTGACCCGAAGCCCCAACTGGCTGAGGTCCCGGAGCACCAGGTCCCTGTGATCGCACAACTGTCCTCGAGACTGGGCCATGATGAGCTAGTCGTTGAGATTGTGGATCCTGATGCCCACTTCCCATAATGGGGCAAGGGCGCCCTCCACGACCTTCATAAAGACACGGGGGAACAGAGACAGCCCGATAGGGGAGGACCCTGACAGCCATGTCCGACCCTCGAACGCAAACCGTAGGAACGGCCTGTGTCAAGGAAGGATCGAGACATTGAAGTAGTGTCCATTCAGGTCGACCGCTGCAAACCATTCCTGGAGCTGGATGCTTCTGATGATGCGTTTCTGTGTCAACATGTTGAACGGAATCTTATGAAGGGCCTGATTCAATACTCGCCGATCCAGGATCGGCCGAAGGCCACCACCTTTCTTGGGGACGATGAAGTGAGTGCTGTAGAATAGGGCTGCGATGATAAATCGATGCAGAATCGATTCTGAGATCTTCCGAATGCATCGCGACTCTCTCTGGAATCGATTCTGAGCTTCGATTTTAACAGCAGATGGCACTCTACACTAGTTTTTATCTGCACACTAAAATGCTGATGAAGAAGAAATGCTCATGAGTCTGTAATTTCACCTCGGCTCAGAATGCTTTTATGACACAAGATTAATGTAAACAGTCCACTGTGAACACCCTTGTAATTTGCGTCAACCTTTTCATATTTTATGAATGATTATTTTAGATTCAAGTGCATGTAAGGATTTGGAAACAAGCAGAGTACGGCTGTTTCTGAAGCATGCAGCGCCACCTGCTGTTCAAAACTAAGCTCAGTATCGACTCGAGAAAGAATCGCCATGCATTCGGAAAATCTCAGAATCGATGCTGAATCATTTCTCGATTCGCGATGCGTCGATTTATTTTCCCAGCCCTACTGTAGGTACAGTGTTTCCCGAACACGGTCGCATCTCCGTCGTTTGAACCACATTAGTTCATTTTTAATGAAGTGACAAGAATGTTGTGGAGTAATAACTTCTGCTATTTAACTGATTGAGATCTCTAAGATGCTGCTATATTGAACATGGCATCTGATGACTAATTTACTATTTTTTGTTCCCTGTCATTTTGCTTTATTTGATTTCTGATTCATTGCGGGTTCCCTCTTACGCGGGTTCCCTGCACATGCGCACTCTTCAAAAATGGCGCTTATTGAGGACGCAATAAAATACATGGATAAAAATGCATTTATATTTAGATAAAAAAATATAAATGCATTTATATTTAGATGAACTAATGTGTGTGAGGAGATCCCTCAGCAGGATCAATGCACGCAAAGCTCCAGGTCCTGACAACATTCCTGGGCATGTACTGAGAGACTGTGCAGTGGAACTCACTGATGTCTTCACAGACATTTTCAAAATCTCGCTAAGTCAGGCTGTTGTCCCCACATGCTTCAAAGCTACCACCATCATTCCAGTCCCGAAGAAGTCATCTCCATCCTGCTTCAATGACTACCGTCCAGTCGCACTCACTCCTATTCCCATGAAGTGATTTGAACGGCTAGTCATGCAACACATCAAGTCTGTCCTCCCCCCCCTCCCTGGACCCCTTCGAGTTTGCATATTGGTCCAACCGTTCGCCACTGCCCTCCACCCAGCCCTCACACATCTGGACAAAAAAAGACTTGTATGTCAGAATGCTGTTCATAGACTTCAGTTCAGCATTCAACACAATCATCCCTCAACTGCTCACTCATAAATTGGTCCAGCTGGGGCTCAACACCTCTCTGTGCAACTGGCTGTTGGACTTCCTGACTGGGAGACCTCAGGCACGGGTCGGCATTAACACATCCAGCACCATCACACTGAACACAGGGGCCCCCCAAGGATGTGTGCTGAGCCCCCTCCTCTTCACTCTGCTGACCCATGACTGCACACCATCACACAACTCTAACCTTTTCATTAAGTTTGCGGATGACACGACTGTGGTGGGTCTCTTTAGCAACAGAGATGAGACAAACTACAGGAGCGAGGTGAGCCGCCTGGCCGGGTGGTGCAGTGACAACAATCTCTCTCTGAATGTGGAGAAGATGAAGGAGATTTTGTTGACTTCAGGAGAGTGCACACTCAGCATGCTCCTCTGACCATCAACGGTGCGACTGTGGAGAGAGTGAGCAGCACCAAGTTCCTGGGTGTGCACATCACAGAGGACCTCTCCTGGACCAACAACACTGCGGCACTGGCCAAGAAAGCACAGCAGCGTCTCTACTTCCTCCACAAACTGAGAAGAGCCAGAGCCCCGGCCCCCATCATGTGCACCTTCTACAGAGGCACCATCGAGAGCATCCTGACTAGCTGCATCACTGTGTGGTATGGCGCCTGCAACGCATCCTGCCGCAAGTCACTTCAACGCATAGTGAGAGCAGCTGAGAAGATCGTTGGTGTCTCTCTTCCCTCCCTCCAGGACATCTACAGCACCCGTCTCACCCACAAAGCCCTCTGCATTGCAGGTGATCCCACCCACCCGACACACAGCTTCTGTCAGGGAGGAGACTGCGGAGTCTCCAGGCGAGGACCAGCAGACTGAAGGACAGCTTCATCCATCAGGCTGTCAGGAAGCTCAACTCTCTCCCGTCTCTCCCCCCCTCCCCTCTTTTGCCCCATGCACCATTGAACTCTGACACTATGACCCCCTCCCCAGCTCCCCACATCCCCAGGACCCCCCCCCCACACACACACACTTACAAACTGTGACCCACACCAGTCACTTTGTGCAGCATTGGACTGATCACTACCTCATCCAGCATTGACTGCAAACTACCTCTTCTGAAAGACTGTTCTCTGAGCTCTTATCACTTTAACAGACGGATAAGCTCTTTTTGCACTACACATTATATCTGTACAGTTTTGTTTATTTAACTGGTTTTCACTCTATCTGCCATGTGCCTTATGCTACTTTATCTATTTTTTTTACATGTCCTTATTTGTATATTTGTAATAGTTGCATATATATATATATATATATATATATATATTTGATTTGTATTTATCTGCATTTTTACATTCTACTGTTAGTGTTTAGTGTTATCTGTATGCACCAAGGGTCAGAGAGTAACGCAATTTCAATTCTCTGTATGTATGTATGGTACATGTGGCAGAATTGACAATAAAGCTGACTTAGACTTTGACTTTGACATTTATAGCATTTACCAAGACTCAAACAGTAAAGCAGTGTTGAGAGCATTATTCTCTCACTGATAAATGAAAAGATGAACAAAATTAGCCAATATATGATGTGAAGATGAGCAAAGTGTGTTTACTAATGCATTCATGCTAGAGTGTAGATCTGATTGTGTCACTGATTGAACATGTTATTTGACTGACTGTCTAAACGCTGATGTGTCTGTGTGTGTGTCTGTGTGTGTGTGTTTGTCAGGGAGCGCAGCGTGAACGTGACGGAGGCCGAGAGTCTGCAGATGACGGTCAGTAATCTCAGACCCGAGGCCACTTACTCCTTCAGGGTGATGGCGTATAACGAGCAGGGGCCTGGAGAGAGCTCAGAGGCCATCCGACTGTCCACGCAACCCGAGCGTAAGAGACCCACTGAACTCAAAATACACACCACAACATGTACTGTACTGTCTGGAGAACATGTGAAGACATCACAGTCACTCTGAGAGTGTTTGCTGATTGTGATGAATGTCAGCAGTTCTGTGCAGATGTTTGAAACATCCCATAATGCTCTATTTACTCCTGAAGACACACAGAGGAGCAGAGTGAAAGATTTCATTATATTATCACACACACACACACACATACACACACACACACACACACTCACACTCACACACACACACACACACACACACACACACACACACACATACACATACACACAAACACTCACTCACCACACACACACACACACACACACTCACACACACACACACACACACACTCACACTCACACACACACTCACACTCACACACACACACACACTCACTCACTCACTCACACACACACACACACACACACACACACACACACTCGAGCTCTTTAACCTTTCTAATAGAGAGCGTGTGCTAAGATTGAGCCGCCTGACCTTTCCTGTCCAGATTGCAGCTCTTTCTCACAAACAGCCAGAAAGACAAACACACTTCAGCTCTGAAATATGAATATGATGTAAATGTAGAGCTCATCTGCATACAGACCATTTCAGACTTGTTATCTGTTATCTCACAGCGCTGACACTCATCTCAGGTGTTCCTGTATCTGAAACAGGGTTATTATCCTGAACTGAAAACATAAAAAATTACTACTCATGAAAAAAATAAAAAATAAACAATAAAATTTCTATAAATAAAACAATAAAACATTTCTTGTTTTCATTTAGTTTTAGTTGACGTTCTAAAATAACAAACTAAATAAACAGAAATGAAAAGCTGAAACTTAAAAAACTATATATATATATTTTTTTAATAATTATAATAAAATAAAAATGACTAAAATACCCAACAAAAAATACTAAAACTTTTTATAGTAGTTTTAAAAAGTAAATTAATTTTATTAGTAGCTTTTATTTTATATTTTCTGTTTTTAATTTTAGTTAGTTTTAGTAATTTTGTTGTTTTTGTCATTTTTATTATTTTTTGTCTATATAGTTTTTCGGTAACACTTTATTTTAAGGTGTCCTTGTGTAGCACGTTACACATACTTACTATTATAATAACAATAAATTATGCATAATTACATGCAAGTAAATCAAAGCCAAATCCTAACTCTAACCACATAGTAAGTGCATGTAGTTAATTAATATTACTCAGTAATTAAATATATAATTACACGGTAACAAGGACACCTTAAAATAAGTTTGTTTGTTTTTAAGCACAAAAGGAGTTAACTGTAAGAAAGAATAGATAAACACACCAATACCAATATCAGCAAAATCCAACAAAAATAAAACCAAACATAAAAATTATAAAAAAAAAAAAAATATTAAAAAAACAAACCAAAAAAAAAACATACTGATAAAAAATAATAATATGAATAAGTCGCTTTGGATAAAAGCATCTACTAAATGCATAAATGTAAATGTAATAAAAATATAAATAAAATCTCACTCAAAATATTGAAAAAAAAAATAAAAAAAATAGCCATATCAGCAAATCAGACAACAGTGTTGCTTTACATTGAAAGCCATGAAGAGGCAGTGCTTCTCATCTGCTGATGTGTCTCTCATCGGTTCGATCCTGATGTGATTGTTGGTGTAGTTCTGGTTCCTGGTCCAGTGGAGAACCTGCGGGCAGAAGCTGCGTCTCCGACCTCCATCCAAGCGTCCTGGGATCCTCCGTCCCACGCCAGCGGCCCCATACAGAGCTACAGACTGCTCTGGACCGAGACGTCCAGCGGAAAAGAGCAGGTCAGGGGCCACCTGACTAACACACACTTAAAAACTGAAACAATCTCAATTCATTGATACATACAGTGGTGGCCAAAATGATTATAACACTAGTATTTTCAGCAGTTAAAATGGTGGTAACACTTTACATAAGACTGACATGACACCTTCATAATCATGACATGACACCTTCATAATCATGACACCTTCATAATCATGACATGACACCTTCATAATCATGACACCTTCATAATCATGACATGACACCTTCATAATCATGACATGACACTTTCATAATCATGACACCTTCATAATCATAACACAACACCTTCATAATCATGACACCTTCATAATCATGACATGACACTTTCATAATCATGACACCTTCATAATCATGACATGACACTTTCATAATCATGACACCTTCATAATCATGACATGACACCTTCATAATCATGACACGTTTTGATGCACTTCATAATCATGACACCTTCATAATCATCGACATCATATCATGTTCATATATCATGACACCTTCATAATCATGACACCTTCATAATCATGACACTAACACTTTCATAATCATGACACCTTCATAATCATGACATACACTTCATAATCATGACACCTTCATAATCATGACATGACACTTCATAATCAATGACACTTTCATAATCATGACACCTTCATAATACATGACACCTTCATAATCATGACATGACACTTTCATACATGACACTTTCATAATCATGACATAAACACCTTCATAATCATGACACCTTCATAATCATGACATGACACTTCATAATCATGACACTTCATAATCATGACACAACACCTTCATAATCATGACACCTTCATAATCATGACATGACACCTTCATAAATGCATGACACTTTCATAATCATGCACACCTTCATAATCAGACAACACTTCATAAATCATGACACCTTCATAATCATGACACCTTCATAATCATGACATGACACTTTCATAATCATGCATGACACTTCATAATCATGACATGACACCTTCATAATCAGATGACACCTTCATAATCATGACATGACACCTTCATAATCAATGACACTTCATAATCATGACACCTTCATAATCATGACACAACACTTTCATAATCATGACACCTTCATAATCATGCTACATGACACTTCATAATCATGACATGACACCTTCATAATCATGACACCTTCATAATCATGACACAACACTCATTCACTTAATCATGACACCTTCATAATCATGACACAACACCTTCATAATCATGCTACACACCTTCATAATCATGACATGACACATGTCTTGAATATGAAGGTTTTTTATGCATGTTTATGACAACTGTCATTAAGTGTCATTCGCTCAGTTATGTCATTTTTAATGCAAAGATGACATTATTTGACCTAACCCTACCCTTACCCCTATCCTTACCCCTAACCCTAGACCATAACAAAGACATCTCAAACAATGTCATCTTTGCATTAAAAATGACATAACTGAGCGAATGACACTTAATGACAGTTGTCATAAACATGCATAAAAAACCTTCATATTCAAGACATGTGTCATGTCATGATTATGAAGGTGTCATGTCATGATTATGAAGGTGTTGTGTCATGATTATGAAGGTGTCATGATTATGAAGGTGTCAAGGAGCTTTCTTGAAGCGTCTTGAGACACAGTTCTTCTGGATTTAGTCTCAGTTTGTTCTGTTTCTTCATGTGACTCCAGACAGACTGATGATGATCAGATGAGACAAAAATATCACTGGATTATTACAATTAATGGCTAAATGAGTGTTTGGAAATGTTTTCTACTGACACACTACAGCAAAAGATAGAAATAACTGACTTAAAACCATGTTTAGCTGCTGAAGATACTAGTGTTGTAATAATTTTGGCCACCGCTGTAAATAAACCTGGTTATTATGTCTTTAAAAAGTGAGTTTATTCGTATTATTACAGAAGTCTGACCTGTTTAATTCTCACATTAGAAAAGATAGGATTAGAAATTATTACGATACGTTATTACAGATGCCTGACTGCTGAGTGCTCGTGATTGGTCGGTGATGTCTGTAAGGCGGGGCTTACCGAAGGCTCATCAGCATGATGTGTTGTGACCGGTGCTTGTTTCTCTCTGTTGGTCAGAACGTGGAGGTGGTGGGTCAGAGCTACAGGATGGAGGGACTGAAGAAGTTCACCGAGTATTCGTTACGAGTGCAGGCGGTCAATCGACACGGGCCTGGACTCTCTGACACAGACACGCTCATCACCACGCTCTCAGACGGTAAGACTCGTCCAGCAGCTCAGGAAGATTGTGTTTACGAGTCAAACACACGTGAACGACACCACAAACCCGTAATCACGAAGTGAGAAACTCTGGATTTTCTTTAAAGGGACAGTGCACCCAAAAATGTAAATCCTGTCATCATTTACTCATCCTCAAGTAGATCCAAACCTGTATGAATGTGTTTGTTCTGAACACAAAGGAAGATATTCTGAAGAATGAGGGAAACAGAGCAGTGTTTTTCTCCTACTATTGAAGTCAATGGTGCCCCAAAACAGCCTGATTACAAACTTTCTTCAGAATATCTTCCTTTGTGTTCAGAACAAACACATTCATACAGGTTTGGATCTACTTGAGGATGAGTAAATGATGACAGGATTCTCATTTTCTGGTGTACTGTCCCTTTAAGACTGCAGAGTTGGGTTCATGTCAGTGAGAAAACATTTCAGACACAATGAATGCAGCGTCTGTATTGATGCTAAATTTGTTGAAATTAATTCAAACTAGTTCATTTACAGCACCTTCATAATTTCAATAAAGCAAAAACACCTGATGCACATTCTTTATTCATCATTTTGTAGATGTACAGTTAAAAAACTGTGTTTTTGTTTTTTTATATGTCTATATAGTTTTTGGTCATTTTTATTTAAGTTTTAGTTTATTTAAGTAGTAACCCAGGTTAAAAAAAAAACTAAATCAAAACTAGAAATTAGTTTTTATTATTTTAATATTTTAATTTTAATTTTAGCTAAAGTTTTAATAAGTTTGTTTGTTTTGATATTTTGTTTGTTTTTGTAATGTTCAGTTTTGTAATTTTAGTTTAGTTATTCAAGTTTCAGTTTTAGTTAACCATAATAACCCTGCCTGAAATAAAAAAAAATATATTAATTTTATTTAGTTTCATAATTTTTAGTTTTTTTGTCATTTTAGTTTAGTTATTCAAGTTTCAGTTTTAGTTAACTATAATACAAAGTTTTGTATATTTGATTATATTTCAGTTAACATTTATTGCAATGGGTTTTCTAATGGTTTTAATTTTGGTTTTAGTTAGTTATAATAATCTCGCTCCAACCAAAGTGTTTTTAATGCATCTGACCTATGACTTCACGACTGATTAATATGAACTTCCCAGAAGGATTTGAGCTCATCGTGATTCCTGTTGTCTTCCGTCAGCACTCAAACACATATTCCAGTCTCTAACAAACCCATGATTCACGGCTGCGATCGGGTCACGGCGTTCAGGAGATGTTTCCATAAGCCATCCAGTTAATCACACACTAATGACGGCTTTGATGTGGCAGTAATATTCAGGCCGTCACATCTGAAGCCTCAATCAATTTCACCGCGCGTCACTCAACTCTGACAGTCTGACAGGAGACGTTTGAGACACGTTTGATTAGTTTGCAGCTTCACTGCGTCTGCATTCAAGAAGCAGCCGGGATCTTCCCTTGAATTCAATTAGAGTCCCTGGAGAGAGAGAGAAAACACACACACACACACTCACACACACACACCTTCCTGATCAGAAAATGAATATATTTATTCATAGTCGCCATCTTGACTCAATTTGTCACAATGTATTCAGATATTGCTGCATCAGATTTGTCGAGGAGAAGCTGTGTGCACTTTCATTTGGAATAAAATAAATAAATAAAATAAAATAAAATAAAATAAAATAAAATAAAATAAAATAAAATAAAATAAAATAAAATAAAATAATAATATGTTTTTTAATTAATAAAATATATTTTAAATAAAAAAAATAAAGTAAATAAAATATTTGTAATTAATAAAATATATTTCAAAAAAATAAATAAATAAATAAAAATAAAATGTTTTTTTTAATTAATAAAATATATTTTAAATAAAAAAAAAAAAAAAAAAAAAAAAAATATATATATATATATATATATATATATATATATATATAATATATATATTTAATTAATAATTAAAAAAAAATAAAAAATAAAAAATAAAAAATAATAATAATATAAAATAAAATAAAAGTCTGTCCTGATCTGTGCATCGTCTGAATCTGCTGGAGCTGATGTAGCTTGAGTTTTCTGATGTTAAAGTTGAATGCTGTCCGTCTGTTCTTCTCTTGCTGTTTCTCTGTAGCCTGAAGGCAAACTGTTTTAGCAGCAGCTCAATGCCGCAGCGGTGTTTGAATGTTAAAGCGGGTTATATTTCCCAGCAGCTCTTCTCATTAGCTGTCTAACATCAGGCTATTGATTTATGTGTTAACCTCAGGATTATGTTTGCAGTAATTCTCAAAGATTCAATCACCGGCTCTTATCAGCATCACCCAGCTTGGATTGTTTGAATGGAGCCTGTCGATGTCGTCCTGTAGATTTAGATGTGTCACGGGACACAGAGATGTGCATGGACATATTATTTTTTTTTATTTTATTTTTTTTTATTTATTATTATTATTTTTATTTTTTTTTTATTTTTATTATTTTTATTTTTATTTTTTATTTATTTAATTTAATTTTTTCTTGTTTTGTTTTTTTATTATTTTATTTTAGTATTTAGGAGATGTTTTTATCTAAAGTGACTTACAAATACACTAAAATCTAGAATTATATTGCATTACATTACATTATATTATATTATATTATATTATATTATATTATATTATATTATATTATATTATATTATATTATATTATATTATATTATATTTATTTATTATATTATATTTATTATATTATATTATATTATATTATTTATATTATATTATATTATATTAATTATATTATATTATATTATATTATATTATATTATATTATATTATATTATATTATATTATATTATATTATATTATATTATATTATATTTATTATTAATTA
>JALXFT010003389.1:0-15000 GCA_023376895.1 Aspiorhynchus laticeps | reverse complement strand
TATACAAAAAAAATCAGAATTGTGAGATATAGTCAGAATTATGATTAAAAACTTAATCTATAAAAATAAAAACAATTCTAAGAAAAATCATCAGAATTGCAAGATATTACTTCAGAATTGTGAGACATAAACGTCAGAATTGCGATATAAAGTCAGAATTGCAAGATATTGTAATATAAACTCTAATATAAACTCGCAATTATACCACAAACGTCAGAATTGCAATGCAAATGTGCAATTCCCCAAAAAATTAAAAAACGATAGGATTGCAATATATGAAGTCAGAATCGCGATATAAACCATCAGAATTGCAAGATATTTTGATAGAGACTCGCAATTCTAAGAAAAACGTCAGAATTGCGAGATATAAACTTAGAATTGTAATACAAACTCACAATTAAAAAAAAAACAGAACTGCGATATATGAAGTCAGAATCGCAATATAAAGTCGCAGTTCTAAGAAAAACGCCAGAATTGCAATATGAAGTCAGAATTGTGAGGTATAAACTTAAAATTGTCTTAAAAACTCGCAATTTTAAGAAAATACGTCAGAACTGTGACATACAGTATCAGAATTGCAATACAAACTCGCAATTATAGAAAAAATAACTGAGATATAAACTTTTTCCAAAAAAAATTAAAATAAAAATAGATTAAAATTCTGGGTTTATATCTTGCAATTTTGAGAAAGAAGAAAAAAGTCATAATTGCGAGATAAAAAGTCGCAATTACCTTTTTACTAATATTTGTATATTATTCTTCTGCCCGGCTCACGTCTCTGTTTCTGTGCGTTGGGTTTGTTTCACGGCTGAGGATCATTTTCATTAGTTTCTCCAGTGGTGTTATATCGTGATGCTGTAGTGTTTGGACATCTGCTGTCACACTAACGAGGAATCCAGTGAAACCAGTTATTAGCTCCTCCACTCTTCATCTGTCTGGATCTGCTGTGTGTCTGTACATCAGTCGTTTGACCTTCAACATCATGAGGTCATCAAGGTCATGAGGGTCAGAGACATACAAATATATGCTGTTATTTTAATATATATCATATGTTATATTAAGGTTATTTTATTATTAGTTATATACTATTTGAGTATGTTTTAAATTAGCTTTTATTTTTAGATTTTAGATTTAGGTATTTTTTATGTTAGTAATTTTGTTTTAAGCTTTTGTCATTTTTATTAGTTTTTGGTTCTTTATAACTTTAATTACATTTTATTAACATTTTTAGTTTTAGTTAATTTTAGTACTTCAGTTCTTTGACTTTACTTCTTTGATTTTTTGTCATTTTTATGAATTAATTTTAAAATATTTCTATATAACTTTAATTATTTTATTCTAATTTTAATAATTTTAGGACTTTGACTTGTTTTATTTCAGTTAGTTGCCAAAGCAACAGTTCTTATTTTTAAGTTTTTCACACATTTTTTGTTAATATTTTTGTATTAATTAAATAATTAATTCAATAATTTGTAAAAATTATTTTTGTAATTTTATATTGTGCTTTTGTCATTTTTATTACTTTTTTATTTCCATTTAGCTTTAATAACTTTTTATTTTAGTTGTAATAATTTTGTACTTCAGTTTATTTTATTTCAGCTAGTTGCCAAGGCAGTATTTTTAAGTAAGCTTTTCATCTATTAGTTATGTTTTATTTTATTTCAACTTTATTTATTTTACCAAAAAATAGTTTTCATTAAGAATAACAGCACTGACGTGCAAACACAGCTGTGAATGCATTTCTGACACTCGCTCAGTGAGACTCTCTCCAAACTGTTGCTCCTTTAGAGAAGCTGAGGATATAAACACACCTGCATTGATTGCACTCAGAGTGCAGTGCTGATGACAAACTACAATATATGTCTGCCACTAATTTCAGATTTATAGAACTGCATCAAACCGCACACACACACACACACACACACACACACAGACGCGCACACATACACACACACACACACACACACACTCACACACACACATACACTCACACACTCTCTCACACACTCACACTCACACACACACACAGACGCACACACACACAGACGCGCACACATACACACACACACACACACACACACTCACACACACACAGACACACACACACACACACACAGACGCACTGTCACACACACACACACACGAGCTGTAATCAATTAAGAAGACTCTCCAAACCCCGGAACGAGTGCCAGTGAATGTTAATGAATGCAGCGTGTGCTGAACAGGAGCGGAGCAGCGCCGCTGGCCGCAGGATTGGCCGGTCTGAAGCGGGATGGACGTGTCATGCTGGCAGCGGTGTGCTGTGAATTTTAATTGCTTTATTTGCATGTTAACGGGCAGATGGCACCAGCGCAGACTCACGATGCCACTGAGTGTATGATGGCATTCCTGCGCTGTGCAGTTTATATCTGTTTCAGGGCCGTTTGTGAAGGTTAATGAATCTGTGTTCGGAGCTTGGATGCTTTGGAGAGAGAGAGAGAGAAGAGAGAGAGAGAGAGAGAGACATATAGAGAGAGAGAGAGAGACAGAGAGAGAGATGGAGAGAGAGACATATAGAGAGAGAGAGAGAGACATATAGAGAGAGAGAGAGAGACATATAGAGAGAGAGAGAGAGAGACAGAGAGAGAGATGGAGAGAGAGACGTAGAGACATATATAGAGAGAGAGAGACATAGAGACATATATATATATATATAGAGAGAGAGAGACATAGAGAGAGAGAGAGAGAGAGAGACATAGAGAGAGAGAGAGAGAGAGAGAGAGATAGAGACATATATAGAGAGAGAGAGACATAGAGACATATATATATAGAGAGAGAGAGAGAGAGAGAGAGAGAGAGAGGGAGCAGTACTAGTTCTAGTAAAGGTTGAGTTGACCCGCTGATGTTTCTCATCAGTAAGTTATGCTCGTATTAAAGACTCTGTCAAATCAATGCATTTCTTCCTCTGCTTTACCGAACAGTTAAATGCCTTTCCCTGCATAATTAATAAGCATCCATGCAGAATACAGATGGCTGGAAAGGTCTGAACGGTAATAAAAATGAGTGGAAGCAGCAGCAATTAACATGCTTTCTTTTCTTTGGAAAGAAATTAATACTTTTATTCATCAAGGATGCATTGAAAAGATAAAAAAATTACAGTAAAGGCAAGTATAATGTTACAAAATATTTATGTTTCAAGAAAATGATATTTTTCTTTTTAACTTTCTATTCATCATAGAATCCTGAACAGGTTTATTATTATTAACTAAAACCATAAAAAACATTTAAAAATGTTTTTATTGCTTGAAATAAATTAAACTTAAATAAAATCAAAAAAATAAATAAATAAATAAAAGAATCAAATCATGCAAAATGATACAATCATGCAAATAAATACTAAATTACTTAAAAGTTATTTATTTATGTGTGTGTATATATATACACATATACATATATATATATATAATGCAATACATTTATTTGAATATTACAAATTAGTTTATTGTTACTTTTGATCAATAATTGCATCTAATGTCTCATAGTTTCCACAAAAATATTTTGAACTTTCTATTCATCTCTGAATCCTGAAAAATAAAATATATCAAGGTTTCCACAAAAATATTGTGCAGCACGACTGTTTTCAACATTGATAATAATCAGAAATGTTTCTTGAGCAGCAAATCTGCATATTATTATGATTTCTGAAGATCATGTGACACTGAAGACTGGAGTAATGATGCTGAAAATACAGCTTTGATCACAGAAATAAATTATTTATAATAAATTAGAATTAAATTATAAATTATTTAACACATATTCACATAGAAAACAGCTGATTTACATTCTAATAATATTTAGCCATTTCTACTGTAATAATGCTGTCTTGATGAGCAAAAAGGGCTTCAATCATATTTAAAAACTAAAACTTATTAGTAATTTTGCATGGACAGATATTCCACACGCTCTAGCTGATAAACTGATGCTGTGCTGATGTTTGTATGATCTCAGTGTTTGTTTCTCGTCTGTGTCTCAGAGCATTAAGGTGAGCTGGCAGCCGCCGCCTGCAAACACACAGAACGGATTCATCACCGGATACAAGATCCGTCATCGCAAAACAGGCCGGCGGGGGGAACAAGAGGCCATCGAACCCAACAACCTCTGGTACCTGTTCACCGGTGAGTCCGTCACATCGTCTGAATCAAGACCGTAACCATGTCTTCAGCATCGGGGGGGACTACACATGTGTTCCAAGCCTGTTTAATCACAGTTCTATATATTAATGTGCCACTGTCATTGACACACACACACACACACACACCACTCACACACAAATCAGAGATTGCACTGCGTGAACAAATATTCAGGAGCATAGAAACTCCGTCACTTTTATTAATAAAATAGCTTTGATACCAGTGTTAGTTTTAACAGCAAAAAAACAGGACAAAGTACACAACTCCATTACTTGAGTGAAAGTACAGATCCTGCTGGTCAAATATTACTCCATTACAAGTGAAAGTTATAAAGACAGATTTTTACTTAAGTAAAAGTACAAAAGTGCTTAAGTACCAAAAGTAAATGACCTTTTTTATGTCAATGCACTGTTTTATTATTGTTGTATGTAATACTTGCAATACCTCTGAAGTAGAGGTCTGCACGGGCTTTAAACTGAAGCCCGAACCCGGCCCGTACCCAAGATCGTCTGACCTGACCCGAGCCGAGCGGCACAGTTAAATTTAGAGCCCGAACCCGGCCCGTACCCAAGATCGTCTGACCCGACCCGAGCCGAGCGCCACAGTTAAATTTAGAGCCCGAACCCAACCCGAACCCAAAGTCTTTTTTTTTTCTTTTTTTTACAACGAATAGCCAATTTAAAATAAATAAATAAATAAGATGCTGTATTTCATGATTGCATGCAAGGGCAGTAAACAAATACATGTAAAGAAACAGATTCATTGAGGCTCGGCCAGATCACAAGGCAAAAGAATAAACACTTAGCCTACCAGTTATGAAAGTTTATGAACATCAGGTGCAGCGGTCACATAAATTCTGCCCAGTTTTTGAATGGTTGTATACGACAAGACGATAATTCTTCCACCGTGCAAATTATGGTAATTTTCGTCAGTTAAGGCTCGTTAGCATTCGGCCTGCTTTAAATCAGACTCAGAGATGTAGTGCGGTAAGATCGCATTTATTTGAATTAGTGAGAGACAGAGAGAGAGAGGGATGAAAGTTGTGTGTGAACCTACCTCTGCGCATCTCTCTCTACAAGCAATGAGGCTTAGTTACTTCAAAAACAGTGATTTTACCCCCTCATTGCAGAGAAATATAACGTTGCGAGTCAGTAGCCTATCGAAGCTATTTTACTAATAAAAGTTTCCATGCTGTGTGTTCGCAGTGGATGCTGATGTTTGAGAACACAGTCGTGTTTAAGACAATTATACAGAAACACTTTGACGACAGACTTTGCTCAGGTTTGTTAGAATGATCATAACAACATATCGATGCTGTGAACGAGATCAGTCTGCTGTTAGTCAAGTCAAGTTATCCCGTCTCATAGCGCAAAGTCACATGACTTTTTCGATGCGCATGGAGGAATTTATTCAGTAAATGTGTTTCCATCATAGTTTATGCACATTTTTTCTTACCGGATAAAAAATGTATCCTACTCAAATGTGCGCATAAGTTTTTTATGCGCATTTTCAGAATTTATGCGCATCTTGGCATTTCCATCCAGCGTTTCTTTTATGCGATAATCCAAAATGCGCATAAAAATAGGTGGATGGAAACGAAGCTAGTGTGTGCACACATCTATGTGTAGCCATTCATCCACATCTGAACATAATTTACAGTGAAATCCTATAAATACAGAGTGATGAGCAGTGTTGGGCACGTTACTTTAAAAAAGTAATTAGTTATAGTTACTAGTTACTTCTCACAAATAGTAACTGAGTTAGTAACTGAGTTACATCATTATAAAAGTAACTAATTACCAGGGAAAGTAATTATTGCGTTACTTTAAAAAAAAAAAAAAAGTTAAAATATGTCAAATAACTTGGATATTAAATATGTTGAATGAAATGGACACTAAATAGGATAAATTATTATTATAAAACATTGTAGACTAATCTACACTATTTTATTGTTTCTGTGGGACAATGTGAGAGACACCTATCAAATTCAATATATTATTGGAAATATTATCAACCCTCTATGGACACCTTGGCAATAGAATTGCCATTGGCTAGTATTTTTTTTAGTTTACTCACCAGATTAATATTAATTATTTTATATTATATACAGTGTGTGTGTATATATATATATATATTATATATATATATAGCTTATGTTTGTAAAATGGCAGTTTTAAAAAAAATAACTGACACTTAGCATCAGTCAGTCCAGCATTATAATATGATATTATGATAATTTAGCATTATATGATGATAGAACTTTAGTAATTAGAATAACCAAGTATGAATGTATTTGTCATGTTGACTGAACTTAGGACTGGTGCTTAAGATATTGATTGTCATTTAGTGTTTCTATAAAAAAAGGGTGGAGGGACTAAAAATAATACTGATAAGATAACAAAACTACTACGAATTATACCACTAATAGCAATATAAAACGCACTAAGGATTAATGAGCTGCTGGGTTCATGAATATTAATCACGTTGTCTGCGTTCGCTCGAATTGATTCGCTGAAATCAAAACAGGGATGATAATAGGTGAACGCCGGCCAATGAGATTGTCGTTTGCGCATTAGCTCCGCCCACTAGCGGAGATCCCGGCAGTTCTTAAAAGCTGAAGAATTCCAAAGGAACTCCGTTATTTTGACACGAAAATACAACAAAGAATATCGTTTACATGTAGCGCGTCAATTCTGCATTTTATGTAAGACTCTTTCGCTTTGTATCTTTCTTTGCGGGTGTGTGAGACAAATCGACGGCGAGTCGTGTGCTTCACACTAGAGTTTACGGTACGTCAAATACAGCTACACTGCGCATCCATTCAGATGAACTGAAAAATTAAATTATAGTAATATTATAATATATTATAGTAACGCCGCATTTTATTGTCAGTAACAGTAACGGCGTTGTAACGGGGGAAACAGTAATTTGTTTGATTACTCGTTACTGAAAAAAATAACGCCGTTAGTAACGCCGTTTATTTATAACGCCATTATTCCCATCACTGGAGATGAGGAAGAAAAAAACATCAAACCTGCTTTAAAACCCAGCAACACAACTGTAGCTGTATAACTTTACAACAGCAACACTGCTTTAACAAAAAAAGCAAAACAGCAAGATTATTTGACATCAAAACAAAAAACTCAAGAATGCTGTCTAATCGCTCTCGCTGTACTTTGTTGTCATACACAGAAAGATCTGAGCAGCGCTGCTTCAAGTCCAACACCTATTGTGTTTTATTAGGAGACACAACAGTTCCTCTGTGGCTTTATAGGGAATATTTTCACTAACACAATTTAGCAAAATCACACAATATGTAGTGAAAGTTAAAGTCATAAGTTTCCAGAAAAAATAATACTCAAGTAAAGTACAGATACTCAAAAAGTGTACTTAAGTACAATACTAAAGTAAATGTCCGCCTTTAGTCATAGTCTTTGGACTGAAATGCCATTTAGTTTTAGTCACATTTTAGTCATCTGAATTGCTTTTAGTCTTAGTCTAGTTTTAGTCGACTAACCCCTGGTTTCACAGACAAGGCTTAAGGCTAGTCCTAGACTAAAATGCATGTTTGAGCTGTCTCAACTTAAATTATCTTGCTCTGACATATCTTAAAACATGCCAGTCTTTGTTCTGCTGAACACAAAGGAAGATATTCTGAAGAATGAGGGAAACAGCAGTGTTTTTCTCCTACTATGGAAGTCAATGGTGCTCCAAAACAGCCTGATTACAAACTTTCTTCAAGAATATCTTCCTTTGTGTTCAGAACAAACACATTCATACAGGTTTGGAACGACTTGAGAGAGAGTAAATGATGACTGACTGTTCATTTTTGGGTGTACTGTCCCTTTAAGACTGCAGAGGCTGACTGTCATCCTAAAAGAGCGCTGCTTTTGGCCCTTTCCAATTATTTATTAATGTCTATGGTGGTTACAGCCCTGATCTGAATGGAAGAACAGATTCCTGTGTTTCTCATGCGATGCACTCCTCCGCTGCACGTTTTGTTTCTTTAATGCCGGATTCTATGCATGCTAAAGAGGTCGACGCATCACGCCGGATTTGTCGTCCTCTGGGGCTTCGTGTGTGTTTGTTTGAATAGGATTTCTGAATTTATTGGAAAATCATATTCATTTCCATTATTCCCTTGATGGATATCTCGCTAAGTTGCTATTTCAGAAGGGATTCATTTCACAGTGCCGTTGGAGTGTGTTATGCTAATTCCCCACACTCCGGGGTATTCAGGGATGACAGCGCCCTGCTATCATAATTGCGTTTTTTTATCTTTACACATGATGGAAATGCATCCTGATCTGTTTAGATGAGGTTCGGAGACCTTGTTTACCTCGCCACCTTGACTGATTGCTGTTTACTAATTAGAATCGCAAATAATAATCGCACACACACACAAACACGCACGCACACTGTGACTCTGGCTCTTTGTTTATTGTCTGACAGGATTGGAGAAAGGCAGCCAGTACAGCTTCCAGGTGGCAGCCATGACGGTCAATGGCACGGGGCCCAGCAGCGAGTGGCACACGGCCGAGACGCCGGAGAACGACCTGGACGGTGAATACGACTGCAGACACACAATTCCCTCTTTAGGGCAGCTTAAACCAGTCCGAGGTGGTTAGGCCAGTCTGTTTTTATGGTATTTGAGGGGTTTAGCGCTAATGATGGACGCTTGCTTCATGAAGCTTTGTGAGTCATTTGTTTGGAACCAGTGATTCAGAGCGCGTATCAAACCATGTGATGTGATTGATATCAAGTCATGTGATCTATCCATCCATCTATCCTTCTATCATCCATCCACCTATCGATCCATCATCCATCCATCTATCTATCTATCTATCTATCTATCTATCTATCTATCTATCTATCTATCTATCCTTCTATCATCCATCCACCTATCGATCTATTATCCATCCGTCCATCCATCATCCATCTATCTATCTATCTATCTATCTATCTATCTATCCATCCATCCATCCATCCATCCATCCATCCATCCATCCATCCATCTATCTATCTATCCATCTATCCTTCTATCATCCATCCACCTATCGATCTATTATCCATCTATCCATCCATCCATCTATCTATCTATCTATCTATCTATCTATCTATCTATCTATCTATCTATCTATCTATCTATCAATCCTTCTATCCTTCTATCATCCATCCACCTATCGATCTATTATCCATCCGTCCATCCATCATCCATCTATCTATCTATCTATCTATCTATCTATCTATCTATCTATCTATCTATCTATCTATCTATCTATCATCTATCTATCTTTCTATCATCCATCCACCTATCAATCTATTATCCATCCATCTATCCATCCATCCATCTATCTATCTATCTATCTATCTATCTATCTATCTATCTATCTATCTATCCTTCTATCATCCATCCACCTATCGATCTATTATCCATCCGTCCATCCATCATCCATCTATCTATCTATCTATCTATCTATCTATCCATCCATCCACCTATCGATCTATTATCCATCCGTCCATCCATCATCCATCCATCTATCTATCTATCTATCTATCTATCTATCTATCTATCTATCTATCTATCTATCTATCCATCCATCCACCCACCCACCCATCCATCCATCCATCCATCCATATCCACCTATCGATCTATTATCCATCTGTCCATCCATCCACCTATCGATCTATTATCCATCCGTCCATCCATCATCCATCCATACATACATCCATCCATCCATCCATCCATCCATCCATTCATCATCTATCTATCTATCTATCTATCTATCTATCTATCTATCTATCTATCTATCTATCTATCTATCTATCTATCTATCTATTTATCTATCTATCATTCATCCACCCATACATCCATCCATCCATCCATCGATCCATCTATCCTTCTATCATCCATCCACCTATCGATCGATTATCCATCCAGCCATCTATCTATCTATCTATCTATCTATCTATCTATCTATCTATCTATCTATCTATCTATCTATCTATCTATCATCCATCCATCCATCTATCCTTCTATCATCCATCCCCAACTATTGATCCATTATCCATCCATCCGTCCATCCATCCACCCACCCATCTATCTATCTATCTATCTATCTATCTATCTATCTATCTATCTATCTATCATCCATCCATCCTTCTATCATCCATCCACCTATCGATCTATTATCCATCCATCTGTCAGGCTTAAACCAGTCTGAGGTGGTTAGGCCGGTCTGTTTGTCAGCACTTGTTTCATGAAGCTTTCAAACCTTTGTGAATCACTTGCCTCGAACCAGTCATTCAGAGCCTGTATCAAACCAACAAATGTCATGTTTTGTACAGCTTTGTTTCTCCCATCACTACTAGCAAGGACCATGTTTAATAAACACTGGCGATTATTCATTGACCTGAAGCAGGGAATGTTGTCTAGTGAGCAATCGTTCCAGGACCTGGAAATGTCTGATTCCCTGGGTAGTGTGCTTACTGCTGAGCTAGTGTGTGGATTGAGACGTAGCCACAGGCTACATGAGGACACGGTAAGTCAGGCACGTCGGGCGATAAGAGGAAACCGTTTAAGCAGAGAATCGATACGTCTGGCTTCAGTTTGTCTGAGTTTAGTGTCTCCCAGCACAATGAAAGTTAAAAGCGCACATCATTCAGAATATAATAGATTAAGATGTAGTTGACATTTACATTATCTTTCAACTCGACGCAGAGCGCCGGCATCGTCTGTTCGCTTTGAAGACGTTGTTGGGCGTTGGAATGTCACCTTTTAACGAGATGCGTTCCTGTGTGCGGATCAAACGCGTGGCGTGAGGTTTGATCAGTACCTGCTTTAACTTCTCTCTAGTTTGCTGCTTTGAGAGAGTCATTAATCAGAGACGCTCTGTGCCTGAGGGAGAGACGATTACAGAGCGAGCCTTGATGTGAGAGAACACCGGCGGAGTGTCGAGCTTCATAAACACTGGAGGAGTCGAAGCTGCGTGCTCTTAGACGAGAGACGAGTAAACAAAAGGATTTTCAATGCCAAAAACACCAGAACAGAAATAGAAGAGTAAATATGATGCATGTGGAGAAAGAGAAACACGTGCAGTCAGAGGACAGAGAGCGATTAATTCGTTACATTTATATAGCGCTTTTCTAGGCACTCAAAGCGCTTTACATACAAGGGGAGGATCTCCTCAACCACCACCAATGTGCAGCATCCACTTGGATGATGCGACGGCAGCCATAGTGCACCAGAATGCACACCACACACCAGCTTACTGGTGGAGAGGAGACAGAGTGATGAAGCCAATCAGTGTATGGGGATGATTAGGAGGCCATGATGGTCAGAGGCCAATGGGCAAATTTGGCCAAGATGCCGGGGTCACACCTCTACTCTTTTTCGAAGGACATCCTGGGATTTTTAATGACCACAGAGAGTCAGGACCTCGGTTTAACGTCTCATCCGAAGGACGGATTAGAAAGTCCACAACTCAAGAATCACTGAGTCCTCAACTGTTGAAGTTCAATTTGAATGTATCCATCCTTCCATCCATCAAACAGTTGATCTATTTATTCATATATCATTCTGTCTATCGATCTATCTATCGTTTTGTCTATTTGTTTATCTATCTGTCTAGTGTTCTATCTATCTATATCTATCGATTGATTGATCTAGTGATCGATTGATATATCGTTTTTTCGTTCATTTGTTCTGTCTGTCTGTCATTTGTTTGTTCTTTCGTTTGTTCTTTCATTCATTCTGTCTGTGTTTCTATCGGTCTGTCTTTCTGTCTATCTGTCATTAGTTTGTTTGTTTGTTCATTTATTCTGTCTGTCTTTCTGTTTTTATCTATCTATCTATCTATCCATCTATTGTTCGTTTGTTCGTTCGTCCATCCATCCGTTCATTCGTTTTGTCTGTCTGTCTTTCATTTGTTTGTTCATCTGTTCTGTTGGTCTTTCTGTTGTTCATTTGTTTATTTGTTCGTTTGCTCTGTCTGTCTTTCTATATATCGTTTGTTCGTTCTGTCTGTCTGTCATTAGTTTGTTTGTTTGTTCATTTGTTTCTTCATTTATTCTTGTCTGTCTTTCTGTCTTTCTATCTATTTATTGTTCGTTCGTTTGTTCGTTTGTTCGTTCGTTCGTTCGTTCGTTCTGTCTGTCTGTCATTTGTTTGTTCTTCTGTTCTGTCGGTCTGTCTGTTGTTAATTTGTTGTTTTGTTTGTTTGTTCATTTATTTGTTTGTTTGGTCTGTCTGTCTGTCTGTCTATCATTCGTTCATTCATTAGTTTGTTGATTCATTGGTTCATTTTGTCTGACATTTGTTTGTTCATTTGTTCTGTCTGTCTGTCTGTTTGTGAATTTTTGAATTTTCATTCTACTTCATTACAAACTAATGCTGATTTCTCCCTCAGTTGTTAAGTCGTTCTGGGTTGAGCTGTGAATGGAGATGATCGCTCATGTGTCTCTGCAGCAGTGATTCAAGGAACTCGCTGAGCAATGACCTCGCTTTCTCCTTTTCTCTCGTTCATAGAAACTCAAGTTCCCAACCAGCCGAGCTCTCTGCACGTGCGTCCGCTGCCCAACAGCATCATCATGAGCTGGACGCCGCCGCTCAACCCCAACATCCTCGTGCGCGGATACATCATCGGCTACGGAGTGGGCAGCCCATACGCCGAGACCGTGAGAGTGGACAGCAAGCAGCGCTACTACTCCATCGAGAACTTAGGTGAGAAGCACGACTTAAGCCGGGTGCACACTGTGTGATTTTTAAAGGTGCGATTTCAAGTTTTCCTTTCTCTTTGGAGTGTTACAAGCTGATTGTGCATAGATAAGATCCCTGAACGGCTCATTCAAACACGCCCGTCAGAAATCGTCTTAATCGTGGCTTGTGTGCAAACACATAGGAGCTTCATCACTGTGTCTGTCACGCGACTCTGGCTTGAACTGATGGTAAAACTAAGGACATTATTAACTGTCTTTACTTTAATTTTGAAAGCTGAAGCTCGCGATTATGGAAAGGGGCGTTACATTTCCGACACGGCTTGTGGTGTTCGGCCAATCACAATGCACTGTCTCAGCTGGCCAATCAGAGCAGACTGTGCTTGTCAGAAGGAGGGGCTTTGTAGAAAACAATGCGTTTGAGAGAGGCGGGGCATAGAGGAACTACAATAATGTACAGTATTTGAAAATAATGTGTTTTTTGAACATTAAAGCATGTCAACATATTCTGTTACACCAAATACACAAAATAATGATATTTAAAAAAGCATCATATGACCCCTTTAATAGTCCTTTATAGGGATGTAACGATATCAAAATCTCACGATACGATATTATTGCGATATGAAGTCAACGATATGATATTGCGATATTTAAAAAGAAAAATTAAGAATTGGGGCAAAAACATTTTTTTGTACATTTTAAAGTTAAATTATTTTATCTAATGCACGTTTAGAGTTCAAAATTAAGAGCTCCAACCCATGTTTCTGAACTAAGAAACTTAAGTCAGAAAAAAGTCGGTGAATTGACTTGTATCTGAACTTTAAAGGGGACTCAACCCTCTTTTTATGTGTGATATACTGTCTCAGTCTAAATTACATTCACACTGATGTTTTAGGAAGCCAAACTAATTAGAATATAATAATAATAACAACAATGACAATAGTAGCCATATATTCTAAAACAATTGCATTGTAAAATAAATGAAAATGAATATTTCATAGGTGTATTATTTCTCTTTACACTACAGTAGGGAAATTACAATACTTCTTTCCTCATTTCTACTCTTGAAAGAGATATTTTGAGTGTGGACTGCATTTAAACCACTAGCTGTCAGTAATTCATACAGCACTTTAAGCTTTTATTTTGGCAGAAACGGCAGTAGAGCTTTTATTTTGAAGGAACCTCCAGCTTCAGTGAAAACAGGTACAAAAACACGTCTCACTATAAATCTAGTGAAATGCTGTAATCATCTGCCGTGAAAATAAAGCCTAACTAAAGCCTAACTGGTGGCTGTTGCGATCCCAAACGTGCGCTAAACTCACAGCACATGAAATAAACGAGTTGACTGCATTCATTCAGTGTGAACGGAGCCGTTCTGAGACGCGGAAAACACCGGATCACGAGCTGATCGTCTGAACGAAGTGTGCTTTGCTTTGAAACACGCAGCAAAAACAGACTTGATGAAGAGATTAAGCATATTGTGCTTTTGGTTTTAGTTCGTTTGACAGATACTGTGCCAAAGCATAATGGCCCAGAACAAATCTATTTTAAAAACTTATATTTTAGCCCGGAAGACCTATCGTTTCATATCATCATGTGACCATGATAATATCAAGATCTATATCGCGATATTGATAATATCATTACATCCCTAGTCCTTTATGATTGTTGTTTGTCAGACTGTACGAACATGATGATAATGTCACACTGTGGGATCTCAGTTCGCTGAAATGTTGGCTATCATGAAAAGTAAATAAATAGCAGCAATAGCAGCATATTTAAGAAGAAGAGTGTAAGCAGCTCTACACACCCACATGAAAACAGCAGCGCAACCGGTGTTTATCAGAGCAAAGGCAATATACTTGATCATATATGTGACCATGGAGCACAAAACCAGTCTTAAGTGTCCATTTTTCGGAATTGAGATTTCTACATCATCTGAAAGCTGAATAAATAATCTTTCCATTGATGTATGGTTTGTTATGATAGGACAATATTTGGCTGAGATACAACTATTTGAAAATCTGGAATCTGAGGGAGCAAAAAAATCGAAATATTGAGAAAATCACCTTTAAAGTTGTTCAAATGAAGTTCTTAGCAATGCATATTACTA
>JALXFT010003390.1:40000-47953 GCA_023376895.1 Aspiorhynchus laticeps | reverse complement strand
ACAATTTCCCTTCACAAAAAAAACATGCAAGATCCATCTCTTCATTTAATCCTGTTGGGGTTAATGATTTCAACTCTAAAATCCAAAAAGCCTCTCTTTGTAACAATTTTCTATCACGGTTACCACCTCTCCTGTGCAAAAGAACCCTCTCAATGCCCAGGAATTTGAAATCAGAAAAATAATGTTTTGCATACTCAAAATAATGAAAAACCGGAGAATTATGATCCTGTCTCCTGATAGTGCTTATATGTTCAACAATTCTAGTGCGCAATGCACGTGTTGTTTTCCTTACTTTGTTTTCCCATTTATTGACTGACAGCTCTTCTGTCCTCATGTTGGGAGAAATCAGAAGTACAGAGGTGTTGTGTGTGAATATGATCTTACTGTAGTTCTACACTAAATGTGAATGTGCATTAATTCATCCCACTCGCAAAAAAAACAGATTCAGTATTCATCAAAATGAATTAAAACAGTGAAATGCAAACTCAGAATATGACGCAAACCTGCAATAATTAAATATGTTAAATAACACAAATGTATCGAATCCCATTTCAATCTTTGCTGCTGACCTTTGATGATCCAGTTCAACCATACTAATAAGCAAAAATTACTTTAGATAAACTAACAATTGTTTTTTATTGCTGAAGAGTGATGAACCTTCTTCTCCTGCACTCTACTCTTCAGACGTGAATTTACTTTTTCTTCAGCCTGAGGTTTATTAATTACACTTTTTGGTGTGAAAGGGCTTTACATTTGCTATAAATAGAACTTCT
This sequence comes from Aspiorhynchus laticeps, assembly GCA_023376895.1. Lineage (NCBI taxonomy): Eukaryota > Metazoa > Chordata > Actinopteri > Cypriniformes > Cyprinidae > Aspiorhynchus > Aspiorhynchus laticeps. The sequence continues at coordinate 47,180 of JALXFT010003390.1, read as the reverse complement.
TATATTAAAAACAAACAATCAAGCTCTGCTCATATTTAAAAAGTAACGCAAAAGTAACGTAACGCATTACTTTCCATAAAAAGTAACTAACGTAATTAGTTACTTTTTTAGGGAATAACGCAATATTGTATATAAAAAGTAACGCGAAAGTAACGCAAAAGTAATGTAACACATTACTTTCCATAAAAAGTAACTAAGTAACGTAATTAGTTACTTTTTTAGGGAATAACGCAATATTGTATATAAAAAGTAACGCGAAAGTAACGCAAAAGTAACGTAATGCATTACTTTCCATATAAGTAACTAAGTAACGTAATTAGTTACTTTTTTAGGGAGTAACGCAATATTGTATATATAAAAAGTAACGTGAATGTAACGCAAAAGTAACGCAACGCATTACTTTCCATAAAAAGTAACTAATGTAATTAGTTACTTTCTTAGGGAGTAATGCAATATTGTATATAAAAAGTAACGCGAAAGTAACGCAAAAGTACCGTAATGCATTACTTTCCATAAAAAGTAACTAAGTAATGTAATTAGTTACCTTTTTAGGGAGTAACACAATATTGTAACGCATTACTTTTAAAAGTAACTTTCCCCAACACTGATCCACACTGTAAAAAATAAGTGTCATTTTAACTGTACAATTTTGTAAAAACGCTACTGAAACAACAATTAATAGGTTAACGGTAAGTTCCTGTACTATATACAGAGAAAAACTGTAAAAGATCTAACCAGACGTTTCATGTAATTTTACAGTAAAATGCTGTTAATTGTACAGTTTTTAGAAGTAAAAATAACAAATCAATGTATAATTTACTGATATTAAACTGATATTCCCAGAATTCCCTGCGTGACACTCCACATTTGAAAGTATTTTGTTTAAATAATCATGTTTTTTAATAGTTTTTGTTATCAGTTATGAACAGTACATTTGGGCTTTGTTACATCTTCTGTTGTTTAATGAAAGTTATTGCATTGTTTAAGTATCACGTGTGTTATCATGATGGTGATTAGTGTTTGCATGAATGACTCTGTGCAGCTTCTATATATTAGTACCGTATTGACCCGAATATAAGACGATGTTTTTTTCTTGGAAATACATCTGAAAAAATGCGGTCATCTTATATTCGGGGTCTAGACTTTGATGTGTCAATAATACACCCACAACAATAGGTGGCGCCAAACATTCATAAAACCAGTGTGTTATGAAATAAGTAATATATGTGTGTTGTGTAAAGATCGCGAGTGAAAACAAAAGAAAACTAGTTGTGACTGTAGCCTGATGGGAACAAACTTCATCTGTAAGTGATTTTAAATCATAAGACAGTACCCAGATTTGAAGACTACAATAAGATTTCACTTCTACTGATAATCAAATTCTGGTAGGCTACTATGAGATGGATAGACTCACTAAATGTTATATAATTCAAGTCAAGTCAAGTCACCTTTATTTTAGGGGTGACCCCGAATCGTCGACGATTCGATGCTTCGATAGGAGGAGCCTGATTCGACTCACAGTCGAATATTCGCGGGGTGTTATGATCGTGCCATTATGGCTATATGGGGGTGCTCAAATGTCTGATTCCACAGAGAACTACCGTTTTTCTCCTAATAAGTTAATACAGCCTATTGTGATAATGCTGTAAATAACAATCTGAAAAGAAAGAAGCTATAAATAAATATTTTAACATGCATGAATAAATCCAACCACCCCTATAGTTTTTAAGTTTCACTTTTCATAATCCGTGACCGACAGAGGAGCATGGCGGCAGGGATTTAAATCTTTAAAAAGACTCAAATTGACACAGGCAGAGTGAAAGACAGGATTTTTTTTTAATCAGGTAGGGTACAAGTTATTTCAAAACATTTTGGCCGCTTTATATATCATGTATATAGGCCTACTATTATTTATCTCGTATGAGATGCATTTGGTTGAGTTGCGCTGCAGTAAAAGCGCTTAGTACGGTGATTATCTCTTCAGCACGCATCGAGCAGGACAAACAACAATAATATTACTGACTATGACTGGGACTGTCATATACATAACATTATAATGAGAACACTATTATAATAAAATGCTGTTAATTTTGAGTTTAGCTGCCGTGTTTCTGCACGTTGTTGCATGAAGAACGCGTCCACATAAGGAGTTCATTCAGAGCCGCGCAGACACGTTCACTTCTGCACTCGGGTCTCGGGGCATTTTGTGCAGATAGCCTGTAAAGTCGTAACATAAATAACGAAGCGTATTCTGTATGAGAGAAATTAGTTAAATCCCATTCATTAAAAAAGAGCAATAATATGCTTAATTTTACTACATAACATTATAATAAGAGCACTATTGAAAAAAAATGTTGTGAATTCTTAGGGTTTTGCTGAAGTTTAATGTTAACTATCTTTTAATCAAAACATAAAACATTATTTACCCCATTTGTATCTGCGAGGAGTCCATTACACATTTTTTAATTACGGTCGAATGTCTAACTTGACTCTTGGTAATGTATTTTGGCCACGCCCCCAAACATATGATTCGACTATCAGTCGACTATCAGCAAGATTCGAAAATTCTGATTCGACTATGAAAATCCTTAGTCGAGGACACACCTACTTTATTTATGTAGCACTTTTAACAATACAGATTGTGTCAAAGCACTTAACAGTATCAAGTTGGAGGATAGAGTGTCAGTAATGTATAATAATAAGATTAAACACTCAGTTTTCAGTTAAGGGCATTTCATTATTGAATTCAGAGATGTCATTGTCTAGCTAAGTTTAGTTTAAATAGTATCTGTGAAATCAAATTGACGATAATCGCTAGAAATTAAGTGTCCCCAAGTGTCTGAAAAAAATTCAGATGGGCTACCTGTTATTTTTATGGTATATCAATATCAATAAAGTGTATATTTCTAAATATCATTGTTGGTAAATTTTACCAGTATTTACCATACTTTCAAAACTTCAGAAACGTCAAAACAAAAATTAAAATAGGAAAAATTTGTTTTACACGTTAAAATAAAAAAATGTGTTTTACAGAGAAAAAACAAAACCAAACAAGATTTGGTTTTCAAAAAGCCTTTTTCCAAAAGGTACATCTGGAAAAAGGTCGTCTTATAATCAGGGTCGTCTTATATTCGGGTCAATACGGTATATACTTCTGCTTGTGGCGAAGCTAGCTTTGATTCTTCATGTCTCTCTTAGCACCTGCATTATTATGATGCTTGTCAGTATGTTAAAGATACAAAACAGATATTGGCATTGAATTTACTGGTTTACATTCAAATTTCCTTGTTTGTAAATTACAGTTTAATACTGTAAATTTTACAGTTTGTTCTGTAAATGTGTTTACAGTTTTTTTCTGTATTTTTTACTAAATTATTCTGGCAACCACAGCTGCCAAAATCATTTTGTAAATTGTTTTTACAGTGCAGTGCACCGCATCAATAACTCATGCAATAACCTCACTGACTGTATGCATGGATCTTCTCAATATCGCAGTGTCTTCTGCTCTTCTGCTCCGCAGGTGTACGAGCAGGACGATCTCAGCGAGCAGATGGCCAGTCTGGAAGGACTGATGAAGCAGCTCAATGCTATCACGGGTTCAGCCTTTTAACACAGACGCAGACTCTCTCTGATTCACCCGAACCCCTCGAACGGGATTATAAAGGGAAAATGACTCTGAACTGAAGAAGCAGCGTCTCTTTTCTAACACTGTCTGAGATTTTATACTGGTTTACGTACACGGCCGCGTGAATCCATCCCGCTGAACGCAGACCCATCCGGGAGGAGGATTCCTGAGCTTCATCTCCTGATGGAAACCTTTCCCAGGGGATTACTAGCGATTCATCTCGAGTTGCCAAAATGCAAACTTTTCATTGACACCTTGCCAATCTATTGCTGCCAAAATACACTTCACTAGGGACCTGTATGAAAGCCGTCGGCGTGGATGAGAACATCGCATCACTTTGCTCACGCAGCGCTGATTTTTGTTGTTGATTGTTTTTGTCGTGTCTCTTTGTGGATCTCTTTGCTACACAAACGTCATATTGGTTTATTATTTGAAACTGTAAACGCCTGCGGTGTGCTCTTTTATGCTGTTCATCTCCATCCAGGGATAAATGAACCAAAAATTATCTTCTTTCTCAGTATTTTTGCCTTGTTTTCCGGTAAAAATATCTAAATGTTCTTAAATCAAGATACATTTACATGAGAAGCAAAACAGCATCAGATAACAAGTCTGCTTTTCTGATAAAGGCATAGAAATGAAGTAAGTTAACACTTAAAACTAGAAAAAAAGGGGTATTTTTTCATTTATTTTTTCTGAACCTGTCAGCAGATACTTTTTCTTATTTTAAGCATTTTTTTTTTTTAGAAAATAAGACTTTTGTTTCTCCTGTAAATGCACCAAATTTTTCAGTATATTTTAAAATATACAAAAATTGGCCAAAAAGTATATATGCAAAATGTGTTTTAAAATATATTGATGTAAATATATTTTCTACAATATATTTTTGGCCATTTTTGGTGTATTTTTTTAAATACTTAAAAATGTATTTGGCCCTTCATATATTTTCAATCATAGAAAATGCATTCACATTTCACAATTATCGATTTTTTTTTTTTTTTTTTTTTAAATGTATTTGTTGTCTATATCACATGAACATATAACACATCTGAAAAATTTGATCAAATAATGTAGCTACTGTAAGATTCAAAATACATTTTCTTGCCCCTAAAATACATTTTGAAATATATATTTGGTATATGAAGGTTGAATATAAATATATTTTCAGTATTTTTTTTTACTTTATTGTTTACAACGTATATTTAAAATATATTTTGGCCAGATTTTTTTTTCTTATTTTTTTTTTTATTATTTTGGCCAGAATTTGTTTCTTCTTCTTTTTTTTTTTTTGCAGAATTTTATTCTTTTTTATTATTTTTGGCCAGAATTTTCTTCTTCTTTTATTATTTTTTTTGTTTTTTGGCCAGAATTTGTTTCTTCTTCTTTTTTTTTTGGCCAGAATTTTCTTCTTTTTTATTATTTTTGGCCAGAAGTTTCTTCTTCTTTTTTATTATTTTTGGCCAGAATTTTTTTCTTCTTCTTTGTTTTGTTACTTTGAAATGTTGCAATATTTGTACTGGAAAGCAAGTCAAAAGCACTGAAGAAGAAGATGTTTTTAGGTCTTGGTCTGGTTTTGCTGTGACGGTGATCAGTCAGTCGGCGGAGGGTGAAAGAGGAGGACAAACATGGCAGATGAGTGAATTAATTTGTCAAATAATGCTAATGTGACAGCTTTGAGACGTTTAATGCGTCTCACACCATCAGCTTCTCCGTTCATCTCTTTTGTTTGTTTTTTACGCCAGGAAGACTTTTTATGTGCCTATATATATTTTGGTTCACTTTTTGGTCCCTTTATTTATTTGCTGCGCTGCAAGACAAAAGATGGATGATGAATGGAGGATGAAATGCATCCCTATATTTGATATTTTTCTGGATCCTGTAGCGACACGCTGTTTTTTACTGTACAGATGCAGCGAGCGACTGAATGGACGATATATTTAATATATGATTTAGACTGTTCCTTTCACAGTAATTTTATGAAAACAATGATTAAGTCTAGAGCTTTATTTTAGCCCATTAGAAGAATATTTAATATATGAATTCTAGGACTGTTCCTTTCACAGTAATTTATGAAAACAATTGTGATTAACTGGTTCTAGAGCTTTATTTTAGCCATTAGAAGAATAAAGGAGGAATTCCTGGGACGTTGATTTTCACTGTGTTTCTGAACTGAAGATATTGTGCTTCATTCCCTTCGGTTGTCTGATGTTTTCTGTGTGTCACGTTTAAATGTGATCGACAGCATTCCTGACGTTTGTATTCTCCCGTTAATGTTCTGTCTGAAGCATAGAGTCGCTCTCATTCCCTCACAGTCTGTTCATCTTTCTCACACAGCTCCTGCTATTATAGAAATCTCAGATTCTGACCTGAAGTCCTGTTATTATGAGTTTATATCGTGAAGACAAACAGAGTCCTCTCGCAGCTCTTTACTACGTCTGACTATCTATGATTATTAATATCTCACAATTCTGACCTTTTTTCCTGTTATTATGAGTTTATATCTCACAATTCTGACTTTTTTCCTGCTATTATGAGTTTATATCTCACAATTCTGACTTTTTTCCTGCTATTATGAGTTTATATCTCACAATTCCGACTTTTTTCCTGCTATTATGAGTTTATTTCCTGCTATTATGAGTTTATATCTCACAATTCCGACTTTTTTCCTGCTATTATGAGTTTATTTCCTGCTATTATGAGTTTATATCTCACAATTCTGACTTTTTTCCTGCAGTTTTCAGAATTGCAAGATATAAACTCAAAATTGTGAAATAAAAACAAAGTCAGAAAAAAACAAGTCTGAATTGACCAAAAACTAAATTGACAAAAACAAAAAAGTTTTGGGGAAAAAGGTCAGAAGTGTGACAAAAAATTACAATTAACTTTTTTAACATTACATGGCAGAAAAGAGCAGAATTATAAAGAGATATAAACTCAGAATTGCAATAAAAAAGTGAAAATTCTGAGTTTATATCTTGCTATTCTGACTATTTCTCAGAATTATGAGTTTATAAGAGTTTATAAATTAATATCTTACTATTGTGATTTTTTCAGAATTCTGAATTCTAACCAATTCTGACTTAATATCTAAATTTTGATATAATATCTCACAATTCTAAGTCTATATCTTGCAATCCTAAGAAAAAAAAGAAAAGGTCAGAATTGTGAGATGTAAACTTTATATATTCTGACTTTTTTCTCATAATTGCAGGTTTATATCTCACAATTCTGACTCTTTTTTTGAGTTTGCATCTCAGAACTGCAAGAAAATAGTCTGAATTGTAAAAATAAAGAGTCACGTTACCTTTTTATTTGATCTTATTTTTAAATGACATCTTGATGAATACAATACAAGCGTTATATGAATTAGTTTGTTTGCATCTTTAACTGTGTAGAACTGAGCGGCGTTGGCATCGTTTGTGTCGTACGGGCATTGCCGGGGCTGATGGGATTGATCCCCGATCAGCTGATCATTGGTGTGTCTCAGAATCACCTTCATGCAGGGACTAATTAGTCGTGTTAATGATAGAATCAGAAGGCAGCGTTGAGGAACATGAG
>JALXFT010003390.1:25000-37500 GCA_023376895.1 Aspiorhynchus laticeps | reverse complement strand
CTATCTATCTATCTATCTATCTATCTATCTATTAGTCTATCTATCTATCTATCTATCTATCTATCTATTGTTAGTTCAGTTAATTAGATTAGTCCCATCTATCTATCTATCTATCTATCTATCTATCTATCTATCTATCTAATCTATCTATTGACTGTGTTAGTTAGTAGATTAGTCCCATCTATCTATCTATCTATCTAATCTATCTATCTATCTATCTAGTTGTTAGTTTAGTTAGTTCCCGATCTACTCTGATCTAATCTATCTATGCTAACTCTATCATAGTCTATCTATCTATCTGATCTATCAATAATGCGTAATCTGGATCTATCTATCTATCATAATCATTGTTAGCTCCAGAATCCCCCACTGCTCGCTGAACATGCTGTCCATCTAAATGCGTATTAATCAGCTACTGTTATATCTTCTATATAATCTATCTATCATACAGGATAAATAATCGTTAAAGCACTGTACCTCAACGTCCCTCAGGTCACTCGTATCAGCATGCTGCCACTAAATGCAGAGTATAACTTTTATCTATCTGTTCATAATCTTCTATAACTTATATCAAATAAGATTAAATTTATTGCTTATCTATCTGTCACGTTAGTCCATCTATCTAACTATCTTATCTATCTTAGCCATCTATCATTAGTTTATTCCGTATCTAGTTTTAAGGTCTGTCTTTTCATTCTGTCTGATTATAACTACCTTATCATCCTAAGTTAATGTAAAGTTAGTTATTTCTGTAGTTGAGTCCATTTATCGATAATTGTCTGTGATGACTAAATGGAATCAGATTTCAATCTAAATACATATCTATGAAATCTATCTATTGTCATGTAATAGCTGAAGATCTTCTTGACTGTAACTGTTTGAATTATGTATTAGTCTGAATGCTAATATCGTTAAGTTTTATTATATTATTATCTGTAAAGTTCGTTATTTATGTTCAGTATCAAGATTGTCTGTGAGACTAAATGGAAAGCAGCTAAAACAATCCTTGAGTCTTTATTTCCATGTAAAGCTGAAGAACACCATTCGACTGTGTTTGTTGATGAGAGTTGCTCTGAAGTGCTTAATATGAAGGTTTTTTAATGCATTGAGTTTGTCTGCTAAAGGTGTCCGGGTTGATTTAGTGTGTTCCCGTATCAAACCGCTGAGAACTGAAGTGAATCCAGCAAACCCTGGGCAATGATCACAGTCTCATGTACAGTCAGTGGATCTGTCAGCGCAATAAATGCGTGAATCTGGATGTTTCTAATAACACTGCACTGAGACGAGTCCTGTGTCAGCTCCAGAATCACCCGCAGCGCTCGCAGCACACAGCAGATGTCCTGTAAATGCCTGTGATTAATGGAGGCCGTGTGTGACATATGCTTCAACAGATGCTTCACATGACAGGAGAAGACTTACCGGTGTAAAACACTGTGACCATCAGACACCCGTCCCTCAGGCTCCACAGCCAGGTGAGCGAGATATGACATACGCATAGTGACACTGCGGGTGAAACCTGTGAGATTTGGGTCTATTGTACTTCCATAGCATGTCTTCTTTCAGACTTTCATCCAAAGTACACATTAAAGTTCATTTTATTGCACTGTATCTATTTGCATCTATAGATTTCAATTCCAAACAATATCTTTAGATTTTCTCTTACACACACACCAATTTTTACAGTTTTATTCCTCTCTATATTATGAAGGTTTGTTCATATTTCATTTACGCTGATTTAAACAACCTTTTTCTCCTAAAAACATGGTGAAAATGTGTTTGTTTTCTGTCTGTTGGCAGTATTTTCTGATTATTTTCTGATGGAGTGATAAAAAGAGAAATCCAGAATTTGTTGCAAATATGAATATAAATTATTGAAAATAAATGCAAATTGGTGCATATTTAATTAGAGAATTTCTTATTTGCACATTTAAACAATTTAGAAAACTTTAAACTGTTTTAAGTTGACATGGCTACATTTCTAATTTTCATTATTATTATTATTTTAAAATTTGTTTTTTATTTCTATTTAGCTTATTGATTTAATTTTTAGTTGTAGTAATTTTAGTACTTCACTTTAAACTTATTTCAGTTATATGCCATATCAACTTTTTATATGCTCATTTACTTTATTTTATTTATTACTATTTACTTTATCACTATCTTTGCATTAATGTATATTTATTACATTTTAATTGTAGTAATACTACTACTAATTTTAATGTAATTTTTTGTAATTGTAGCATATGTGATTAGATAATGCCTCATTTGCATATTCAAATTTGACAATTTAGAAACTTGTAATACAGAATGTAATGTAATAATCTACTGTGAGGAATCATCTGGGCAAGTACGGTGATTTCTGTTAGTTAAATAATAAAATAATAATAATTTGACCCTATTCACCTGTGATGTCTAGCCTTGAGTAATGCGTTTTAGTTTAGTTAGGTAGTTCTATCTATCTATCTATCTATCTATCTATCTATCTATCTATCTATCTATCTATCTATCTATCTATCTATCTATCTATCTATTGTCTGTCTGTCTGTCTGTCTATCTACTGTATCTAGCTATCTTGCCATCTATCATTAGTTAGTTTTATCTATCTATCTATCTATCTATCTATCTATCTATCTATCTATCTATCTATCTATCTATCTAGTTAGTTATTAGTTAGTCTAGTTAGCTAGTTAGTAGTTAGTTCTATCTATCTATCTATCTGTCTAGTCTAGTCTAGTCTAGTCTAGTCTAGTTAGTTACGTTAGTTAGTTAGTTAGCTAGGTTAGTAGGTCTATCTATCTATCTATCTATCTATCTATCTATCTATCTATCGTTAGTTATTAGTTAGCTAGTTAGTAGGTTAGTTCTATCTATCTATCTATCTATCTATCTATCTATCTATCTATCTATCTATCTTATCTATCTTAGTTAGCTTAGTTAGCAGGTTAGTTCTATCTATCTATCTATCATATTCTATCTATCTATCTATCTATCTATGTTAGTTACTTAGTTAGTTTACTATTAGTAGGTTGTTCTATCTATCTATCTATCTATCTATCTATCTATCGTTAGTAATACTTAGTTATTAGATTAGTAGGTTTAGTTTGACACTTTTATCTAAAATCATCTATTTGATCTATCTTCTATCGTTTCTATCTGTCTATCAGTTACTTGTGAAAGCTAAGTTAGATGGTTAGTTCTATCTGAAGAATCTTATTCATTGCTATCACTGTTCTATCTACTGAAAACATCTATTTATCTCTTGCTTCAGTTAGTAGTTTACTCCACAATCATCTGACGACTGCTGTAGAAGCTACCTGTTTGTCGGTTCAGGTTTCTTCTAAGACAAGCTCTCTTCTATCCTTGAGCTGAATGCAGCTGTTTATTGATTCTAAGCTGAAAGAGAGTCTTTGCAGTCTTTGACAGCATTTGACACTCTGTAAAATCAACAAACTCTGTTGATTCTGAACAGTTGTAGTAGCTTAAGTTGTTGTTTGTCAGTGTGATGTTTTGATGTGTGTCAATGCATAAGGTTCATGATGGTTCTGAATCATAATGGTAGACAGAATAGCTGTGAATGTTTATTGCAGAACTTTACACTGAAAACATTTAGTGAGCATGCTTGCTCACGATATCATCAGAGTCCAGAGACGCACAGCAAATGATCTGAAAAGCACTAGCTGGTTAGAAAAGCAACAAACTCTGATAGTAATGATGCTGGATATCAATGAAGAAAGTTATAGCTTCTAAGAAACATGAGGATGTTTGTCCGTGGCATTAGGGTAATCAGCTAGTTTTCTAGATCCTCTACTGAATAGAGAGTTCTTTTGTACAGTACTTCGCACGACGTAATGAACTCTGGTGAATATTATTGAACAAAGGTAGAGCTGAGGCGCTGTAAGCAGCTTCGCTGTGTTTAGTAGTGCCACTGTAAAGTTAATAGTGATGTGATGCACACATGATAACGCTCTTGTCCTTGCATTCCATTAATGAAGACGAGAATCAGTGTGAGATCACACTTATTCAGCTAGATAGTACCTGAGGATGCCTACTGACAGATATAGCAGTAGCTGAACGGCAGAACTAAATGTTTATTGATAAAGTACAGTCACTGATTTAAAACAACATGATACTCTGAAGAAATAATGTGCTTGAATACCAATTGAAGTTGATAATGAGGGAAGTTTGTGATAGTCATAGAAAATGAGGGATGGTGTGCCATGCTGGGACGATCTACATCTGTAACATTAATAGATTGATAGGTTTTATTTAACTTTTATTTCCATTAGGATTTAATTAACTTAATGTGTTTATTTACAATTAGTTTTAGTTGTTGTAATTTTAGTACTTAAACTTATTTCAGTTAGCTGCCAAGGCAGCATTTCTAATTTTCATTTAAATTTCAGTTATTTGGATTTTTAAAAATACTTCATATTTTGAATATTTCTATTTAACTTTAATTAATATTTAAGTTTTATTTGTAGCAATTTTTGAACATAAACTTCTTTTATTTCAGCCAATGCAACATTTCAAATTTTAATTTACATTTTAGTCTTTTGGGAATTTTTAAATAAAGATAGATAGATAGATAGATAGATAGATAGATAGATAGATAGATAGATAGATAGATAGATAGATAGATAGATAGATAGATAGATAGACAAAGATATCGCTAAATAATAAACAAAAGTAAATATTAATAATAACTAACTAATTAATGATAGATAGATAGATAGATAGATAGATAGATAGATAGATAGATAGATAGATAGATAGATAGATAGGTAGATATAGATAGATAGATAGATAGATAGATAGATAGATAGATAGATAGATAGATAGATAGATAGATAGAACTAACCTACCAACTAACTAATGATAGATAGATAGATAGATAGATAGATAGATAGATAGATAGATAGATAGATAGATAGATAGATAGATAGATAGATAGATAGATAGATAGATAGATGGGACTAACCTACTAACTAACTAACAATAGATAGATAGATAGATAGATAGATAGATAGATAGATAGATAGATAGATAGATAGATAGATAGATAGATAGATAGATTGGACTAACCTACTAGCTAACTAACAATAGATAGATAGATAGATAGATAGATAGATAGATAGATAGATTGGACTAACCTACTAACTAACTAACAATAGATAGATAGATAGATAGATAGATAGATAGATAGATAGATAGATAGATAGATAGATAGACAAAGATATCGCTAAATAATAAACAAAAGTAAATATTAATAATAACTAACTAATTAATGATAGATAGATAGATAGATAGATAGATAGATAGATAGATAGATAGATAGATAGATAGATAGATAGATAGATAGATAGATAGAACTAACCTACCAACTAACTAACTAATGATGATAGATAGATAGATAGATAGATAGATAGATAGAGAGAGAGAGAGATAGACAGACTGATAGATAGATATAACTAACCTACCAACTAACTAACTAATGATGATAGATAGATAGATAGATAGATAGATAGATAGATAGATAGATAGATAGATAGATAGATAGATAGATAGATAGATAGATAGATAGATAGATAGATAGATTGGACTAACCTACTAACTAACTAACAATAGATAGATAGATAGATAGATAGATAGATAGATAGATAGATAGATAGATAGATAGATAGATAGATAGATAGATAGATAGATAGATAGATAGATAGATAGATAGTTTGGACTAACCTACTAACTAACTAACAATAGATAGATAGATAGATAGATAGATAGATAGATAGATAGATAGATAGATAGATAGATAGATAGATAGATAGATAGATAGTTTGGACTAACCTACTAACTAACTAACTAACTAACAATAGATAGATAGATAGATAGATAGATAGATAGATAGATAGATAGATAGATAGATAGATAGATAGGTAGATATAGATAGATAGATAGATAGATAGATAGATAGATAGATAGATAGATAGATAGATAGATAGATAGATAGATAGAACTAACCTACCAACTAACTAATGATAGATAGATAGATAGATAGATAGATAGATAGATAGATAGATAGATAGATAGATAGATAGATAGATAGATAGATAGATAGATAGATAGATAGATAGATAGATGGGACTAACCTACTAACTAACTAACAATAGATAGATAGATAGATAGATAGATAGATAGATAGATAGATAGATAGATAGATAGATAGATAGATAGATAGATAGATTGGACTAACCTACTAGCTAACTAACAATAGATAGATAGATAGATAGATAGATAGATAGATAGATTGGACTAACCTACTAACTAACTAACAATAGATAGATAGATAGATAGATAGATAGATAGATAGATAGATAGATAGATAGATAGATAGATAGATAGATAGATAGACAAAGATATCGCTAAATAATAAACAAAAGTAAATATTAATAATAACTAACTAATTAATGATAGATAGATAGATAGATAGATAGATAGATAGATAGATAGATAGATAGATAGATAGATAGATAGATAGATAGATAGATAGAACTAACCTACCAACTAACTAACTAATGATGATAGATAGATAGATAGATAGATAGATAGATAGATAGATAGATAGATAGATAGATAGATAGATAGATATAACTAACCTACCAACTAACTAACTAATGATGATAGATAGATAGATAGATAGATAGATAGATAGATAGATAGATAGATAGATAGATAGATAGATAGATAGATAGATAGATAGATTGGACTAACCTACTAACTAACTAACAATAGATAGATAGATAGATAGATAGATAGATAGATAGATAGATAGATAGATAGATAGATAGATAGATAGATAGATAGATAGATAGTTTGGACTAACCTACTAACTAACTAACAATAGATAGATAGATAGATAGATAGATAGATAGATAGATAGATAGATAGATAGATAGATAGATAGATAGATAGATAGTTTGGACTAACCTACTAACTAACTAACTAACTAACAATAGATAGATAGATAGATAGATAGATAGATAGATAGATAGATAGATAGATAGATAGATAGATAGATAGATTGATAGATAGATAGATAGATAGATAGATAGATAGATAGATAGATAGATAGATAGATACATTGGACTAACCTACTAACTAACTAACTAACTAACTAACTAACAATAGATGATAGATAGATAGATAGATAGATAGATAGATAGATAGATAGATAGATAGATAGATAGATAGGACTAACCTACTAACTAACTAACTAACTAACTAACTAACAATAGATAGATAGATAGATAGATAGATAGATAGATAGATAGATAGATAGATAGATAGATAGATAGAACTAACCTACCAACTAACTAATGATAGATAGATAGATAGATAGATAGATAGATAGATAGATAGATAGATAGATAGATAGATAGATAGATAGATAGATAGATAGATATAACTAACCTACCAACTAACTAACTAATGATGATAGATAGATAGATAGATAGATAGATAGATAGATAGATAGATAGATAGATAGATAGATAGATAGATAGATAGATAGATAGATAGATTGGACTAACCTACTAACTAACTAACAATAGATAGATAGATAGATAGATAGATAGATAGATAGATAGATAGATAGATAGATAGATAGATAGATAGATAGATAAAATGATAGTACGACAAAGATATCGCTCAGTGGACATTCAAACAAATGATTTATTGTGAATATGAGATTGATCTAAAGAATGAATGCTGTATCAGATGCATGTAATCACACTCGCTCAGTTCATCTCTCTCTCACAATATCTACATAATACACTGCTTTTAATACAGTAATACAATAAGCTTTTAATGAAGCAACTCAACATTCCTTCATTACTAGTTCTAAATTAATGTTTTTTGAATTAATATTGGAGGTTTGGGCTCAGCTATCTATCTATCTATCTATCGATTGTCGAACTGAGATTTTCATCCATTGCGGAAGGAAGTAGTTCTGCACAAAGGAGTTATTTTAAGACACACAGTATTTTTTTCTTATTTGTTTACACACTTGTGCCGTAGAACTGTTGTATAAATGCAGTATCGCTGGTTGTGTTATTCTGAATGCATCTGCCAGCATCAAACTTGCATTTCAAAATAAAAGTGTCCTAAATAGAAGATGTGCGTGACTTCACAGTTCTGATGTTCCTACAGTAGAGGGTTACCCTGTTGACCTGTTTACCCGAGCAGAAGCTGTGCTGATAGACTGTATGTTGATGGGATGTTGACCTACATATGGAGGCACAGTGGTGGAAATGCGGTCTGCTGGTGGAGCAGCGGGAGGCTTTAATCTGCCAGAGCCCATCAAAACCAGCAGGAGATCCTCAAACACACACACACACACACTCAGTGGATTGAAATGAAATGCTGAAATGTGTCAGCTCATAATCATCAGTTTCCTATTTTTCTCTCTCAGCTCGACTGCTGTTGTAACGGAGCAACAGTCTTTTGCTGAACTAGTAAGTTAGTTAAACTCTTGACATGTTTATATCAGATTGCCTGAATAATAATAACAATATCTGATTTAACAGCTGTATCACCTGCTTTAGTGTGTGCTGTGACACTAATGCAACAACATACATGAAGTATTGTTTTTTATTATTCATATGTGATTCAAAACAAACGATTCAAACATTGAAGATCCTCATCAGTTTCTGTAATTCAGTGAGTGGCACCCAAGCCATTATATCAGAAAAAAGCCATCATTTTATAATTAGACATCTCTTGTCATTCTGATTAATCTGTAAGTCAAGAATGAGATGTTCTGGTTCTGGTTCATTCATCAAATAGAGGATCAAGTTCAGCATATTGCTTTTTCTCATTTAACATCTGAACGTCTTACTTTTTACACAAGATAATAGTAATATTGCCTTTTAATTTCTTATCTGATTTCTGAGATCACTGGACCAAAGACTGAATTAAAGATGGCTAAACTTAATGGGCTTGAGTAGAATATTAAACATTTCAGTTTGGGGTCAGTAGGGCTTTTAATGTTTGTAAGTAATAAATTAATGCAGACAGGTACACTGCACTGTTATTTTAGTATTATGCATGTACCATTATAGTTTTTATTAATATTTTGAATTAGCTCTTTATTATTATTATTTTTATTATCTTTATTATCTTTATTATTATTTTACTCACTAAATTTAATTTGTTACATTTTTGGTAATTTTTTGTGCTTTTCATAAATTGCATTACCTTTGTTTTAAAATGGTACTATTTAGGTTTAATTTATTATTATTATAGTTTTAGTTTTTTTTTTTTTGGTTGTTTGTTTTGTTTTGTTTCTTGTTTTGATTTTTTTTTACATATTTCCAGTTATTAATTTTGTAGCTTCAGCTTAACCTAAATGAAAATGAATACTGAAGTAAGTTTATGTTTTTAATCTAATATTTTTATAGGAGGCTCCTTCTCTTGTTCAACATCGTTTTCTTGACTTATTTAACTGGAATGAAAATCTTACATCTTAACATAAGATATTAATAACTACATTGCTCTCATCTGCTCACCAAAGTTGCATTTATTTGATCAAAAAGTACAGTAAAAATAGTGAAATATGTTTATAATTTAAAATAACCATTTTCTATGTGAATATGTGTTAAACTGTAATTTATTTCTGTGATCAAAGCTGTATTTTCAGCATCATTACTGCAGTCTTCAGTGTCACATGATCTTCAGAAATCATAATAATATGCAGATTTGCTGCTCAAGAAACATTTCTGATTATTATCAATGTTGAAAACAGTCGTGCTGCACAATATTTTTGTGGAAACCGTGATACATTTAATTTTTCAAGATTCACAGATGATCATAAAGTTAAAAAGAACAGAATTTATTTGAAATAGAAATATTTTGTCACATTATAAATGTCTTCACTGGCACTTTTGATCAATTTAATGCATCCTTGCTGAATAACAGTAGCAATTATATATATATATATATATATTATATATATATATATATATATATATATATATATACAACCCCAAATCAGAAAAAGTTGGGACAGTATGGAAAATGCAAATAAAAAAAGAAAGTAGTGATTTCTAAATTTACTTTGACTTGTATTTCATTGCAGACAATATGAACACAAAATATTTCATGTTTTGTCTGGTCAACTTCATGTCATTTGTAAATATACATCCTTCCCTGTCATTCAGACCTGCAACACATTACAAAAAAAGTTGGGACAGTAAAGCATTTACCACTTTGTAATGTTGCCATTCCTTTTCACAACACTTAAAAGACGTTTAGGGACTGAAGACACCAAGTGATGAAGTGTTTCAGGTGTAATTTTGTCCCATTCTTCCTGCAAACAAGTCTTAAGGTGGGCAACAGTACGGGGTCTTCGTTGTCGCATTTTGCGCTTCAAAATGCGCCACACATTCTCTATTGGAGACAGGTCGGGACTGCAGGCAGGCCAGTCAAGTACCCGTACCCTCTTCCTCCGCAGCCAGGACTTTGTAATGTGTGCAGAATGTGGTTTTGCATTGTCTTGTTGAAATATGCATGGGCGTCCCTGGAAAAGATGTCTTCTTGAAGGCAGCATATTGTGCTCCAAAATCTCTATGTACTTTTCAGCATTAATGGTGCCATCACAGAAGTGCAAGTTACCTTTGCCAAGGGCACTGACACAACCCCATACCATGACAGACCCTGGCTTTTGGACTTGTTGCTGGTAACAGTCTGGATGATCCTTTTCTTCTTTGGTCCGGAGCACACGGCGTCCATTCCTCCCAAAAAAATACCTGAAATACTGATTCATCTGACCACAGTACACGTTTCCACTGTGTGATGGTCCATCCCAGATGCCTCCGAGCCCAGAGAAGTCGACGGCGCTTCTGGACACTGTTAACATAGGGCTTCCTTTTGGCACAGTACAGTTTTAACTGGCATTTGTGGATGTAACTACGTATTGTGGTACTTGACAAAGGTTTGCCAAAGTAGTCCTGAGCCCATGTGGTGATATCGCTTATAGATGAATGACGATTCTTGATGCAGTGCCGCCTGAGGGATCGGAGATCACGGTTGTTCAGCTTAGGCTTGCGCCCTTGTCCTTTACGCACTGAAATTCCTCCAGATTCCTTGAATCTTTTAATTATGTTATGCACTGTTGAAGGTGAAATATCCAAATCTCTTCCTATCTTTCTTTGAGGAACATTGTTTTTAAACATTTCAATAATTTTCTCACGTATTTGTTGGCAAACTGGCGATCCTCGGCCCATCTTTGCTCCTAAAGGACTAGACCTTTCTTGGATGCTGCTTTTGTACCAAATCATAATTACAATCACCTGTTGACATCAACTGTTTCAAATCACATCATTATTTAACCAATTTACCTCATTACTAGCCCTAAATTGCTCCTGTCCCAACTTTTTTTGGAATGTGTTGCAGGTCTGAATGACAGGAAAGGATGTATATTTACAAATGACATGAAGTTGACCAGACAAAACATGAAATATTTTGTGTTCATATTGTCTGCAATGAAATAAAAGTCAAAGTAAATTTAGAAATCACTACTTTCTTTTTTTATTTGCGTTTTCCATACTGTCCCAACTTTTTCTGATTTGGGGTTGTATAATATATATTCTGAACTCACCCCATGTCTCCTGATTGTATTTTTGATTACTAATGCATGCTCGTGGCTGATTGAATCTCAACAGTATGATGTGTTTAATCACAAATAGATGAGGTTCTGCTGAATGCAGAGGAGGTGGATGGACATCATTAATCTCTAACCTGTAACTAATGAGTCCGTCGCAGCGCTGTGAAAATATACTGCAGTTTAATGCCAAATCACAGCACAAACCCTCCATCACACAGCATCCGAGCGATTCATCAGACGATGGAGACTTCCTAATCGTCTTCATAGACCTGAAGAACTGGTCAGAAGAACATAGCAAATCAGCTGCTCATTAATGACCGCCATCCGTTATTCACAGGCGCCAGTCCAGCTCACCTGAATTGCATAAAATCAGTTGTGATTATTATGACTGGCTGTAGATGTGAAATATAAATAGCTCATTTTTCTCAATGGCTTCTTCACCTCCGGTCGCAGGGAAGGGTCTGAAGCCCACTGTGATAATAAGACACTGATTTGACCTCACACTTTCATTACATGACCGTTCACATTATAGACTCTTCCTGATGAACCAGAGCACATGTGATTCTGTTTCTATAATCAGCTGCGGTCATAAATGTAATATTCTGTTTGATATTTCTGGTTACTCATTCTCCAAGCAGGGACTCTAGAGGAAGATTCTGGGTTCGAGAGCAAGTGAAGCTTCATTAAAGAAAAGCATGTCGAGAGTAAAGAGCTGTGAAGTGTAGAAGTGCAGCGCTCTCAGCAGGTTGGTTGTTTTTATCATTTAAGCAGGAGTCAGGATGAATGCAAAGTGCATTTCATCTGTAATATTTCTGGAAAATATCAACTGGGTCATTGCCAG
>JALXFT010003390.1:7500-20000 GCA_023376895.1 Aspiorhynchus laticeps | reverse complement strand
TCCAATAATCAAATTTAAAAGAAAGAAAAAAAAAAATACTGTTTTGACAGATTCAGAGGCACAACACACAGAAACTAAATATATATATATTTTTATGTTAAACATTTCAACACAATTTCATCTGATTTTGTCCAATATTAGTCCAAACAGAAACACAAAACCTGTGCTAACTGAAAGAAAACAATTTGATAAAAAGATTGCATTGAAGACTGAGTGATAATGAAGCATAATGAGAGATTTATTAGCTATGTTTAGAAGGACAGTGTTTTTTGAGCAGAAACACCATAAAGGATTTCAGCACAAGAGTTTCTGACAAAGCCTCGTTTTTCAGCCTCTTTCACAAAACGAATGTATGAAGTTTAATTATTGTAATGCATAAATGTTGAACTGCAGAAAGCTGTTTTATCAGCCGGATGAAAGCGGGTTGATTTCTGCTCTTCATTAAGCAGCACAATGTCTTCATTCATGTTCTGGAGTCTGAAGTATTCTTACATTTATAAAGTCCAATTTTGGTTGAAAATGACTTCTGTTCTTTTGGAGGATAAAGGTTTTTCCAGGAAAACACAAACCGGATCTACAAGCACGGAAATATGTCTTTATAATGTGTTTAAAGGGGACCTATTATGCTCCTTTTTACAAGATGTAAAATAAGTCTCTGATATCCCCAGAGTGTGTATGTGAAGTTTTAGTTCAAAATACCCTACAGATAATTTTTTATAGCTTGTTAAAATGGATACTTTTAGACTAGGAGCCAAAACGCGCTGTTTTGAGTATGTTGCTTTAAATGCAAATGAGCTGTTTCTCCCGGAGAAGAGGGCGGAGCTTCAAGAGCTCAAGCATTAGCAGTGCCAGCCTTTGCAAATAAACATTACACTATTAATACAAGCCTGTTATCTTTACAGAAAACTACTCGGATTCAAAGTCAGTAATCTGATTATACTGTGCATAATAAATTTGCGTTTATGAATTACACAGACGGGGAGCACAGCACCATAAAAATAACAACATAGCTGGTCTCATGCTATCACAAACTTTATAAGTCCCACTCGTGATTATGAGCCCAACAAACTCAAGCGATCGACTCACATTGCTTTCATATGCAACTTTTAACCACCATATTCATATTCATGATCATTCTGATAGCACTTGAAGACAGCATCAGTGAAAACACAGAGACGATGATAGCTTTAGCATAATTAGTCTTACAGAGTGACAAGAAGCTTTTTCAGAAAGACAATTTAGAAAACAAACGCGTGATACTTACTTTGTCTGGAGCTGACGTTCGCGCACGAAGTGTTGGTGTTGATCCCTACACGTATTGGGGACTTTACCGATTTTTTCCAGGACATTTCCTTAAACAGTAAAACTTAACCACAGTGTCCTCAGCGGCTCAGATGGAGGGAGTCTATGGAGACTCCTATGTTCATTAGTGCATCCCAAAACACAACACTTGTGAAGCCTCTTTGGTGCTGACATTTTATATCTCCAGCAGCTACAGCGAGTGATCAGTAATGGAGGAGGCGGAGCTTCTCACTCAGGGCTGTGTCTATGCTTATAGGGCAGCGTCACAAATGGGCGGGACTTGTTCCCCTCGGTGACGTGAACAGAGGGAGAATCTGAAACCGCTCGTTCTGAGAGACTGTTTATGATTATTTAGATTATAAATAAATGAGTGGGTGGATTTTTACCATTATAGGCTGGTTGTTTTCACACACTGCGGCCACACAACTGTGTTCAAACACCTTATAAAAGTGATTTTTGCATAATAGGTCCCCTTTAATTCAGTCCAAGCCTTGTTTTCTGAAAATGTTTACCTTCATGCATTTAGATTTTATCCATAGCCACTGAACAGAGATTATCAAAATACATGTAGCAATATTTATAAATGATATTGTTGTTTTCAATTTTTTATTATTTTTGCATTGAAATTAAAAAAAAAAATGTTAAGTTTTGTTTTGTTAAAAAAATATTATTATTTAAAGATAAAAAAAGTAATGTATTTTAAGAAAACATAGTTGGATATAATGCAACACTTAATTTTATTTTGGCCCTTTGTATTAAAACGTTTTCCATAGAAGAACAATTTTTTGTGTCCCAAAAGTTTAAAAAATAATATTAATTAAAAAAGATAGATAGATAGATAGATAGATAGATAGATAGATAGATAGATTGATAGATGATAGATAGATAGATAGATAGATAGATAGATAGATAGATAGATAGATAGATAGATAATAGATGATAGATAGATAGATAGATAGATAGATAGATAGATAGATAGATAGATAGATAGATAGATGGATAGATATGATATATGGATAGATGGGTAGGTAGATAGGTAGATAGATATAGATAGATAGATAGATAGATAGATAGATAGATAGATAGATAGATAGATAGATAGATAGATAGATAGATAGGTAGGTAGATATAGATAGATAGATAGATAGATAGATAGATAGATAGATAGATAGATAGATAGATAGATAGATAGATGATAGATAGATAGATAGATAGATAGATAGATAGATAGATAGATAGATAGATAGGTAGGTGGGTAGATAGATAGATAGATAGATAGATAGATAGATAGATAGATAGATAGATAGATAGATAGATAGATAGATAGATAGATAGGTAGGTAGATAGATAGAGAGATAGATAGATAGGTAGGTAGATAGATGATACATGATAGATAGGTAGATAGATAGATAGATAGATAGATAGATAGATAGATAGATAGATAGATAGATAGGTAGGTAGGTAGATAGATAGATAGATAGATAGATAGATAGATAGATAGATAGATAGATAGATAGATAGATAGATAGATAGATAGATAGGTGGGTAGATAGATAGATAGGTAGGTGGGTAGATAGATAGATAGATAGATAGATAGATAGATAGGTGGGTAGATAGATAGATAGGTAGGTGGGTAGATAGATAGATAGATAGATAGATAGATAGATAGATAGATAGATAGATAGATAGATAGATAGATAGATAGATAGATAATAGTATAATCAGAAGATCACACTCAAATGAGTCTCTACTCGCTGCATAAGAGCAGAGTTTATCTTCATCTGAAAGCGTTGAGTGACAGATCAATCTTCTGGCATCTTTTATTTTCCAGCCTATTTTTAACTTCTGGAAATAAGCACAAGCTCCAGTTTCACACAAACGCGTTACGCAACAGCACTTCAAAATCTAATATCCAAAATCTGCTCGGAAACATCACTTTCAGCATTTACTCTGCCTGTGCACAGCATGCTGGGAACGATAGAGTAGTGTTACATTAGTTCATTTGAAGCAAATTAAGCAAGAAACAAAAATGGTTTTTCTAGTCTGATAAACAGACTCCTCATGAAGCGCTTTCATTGAACAGCATGGCCTCCTAGAAAGAGACTCGAGGAAAAAACAATCTAAAATAAGCAAATGAGGCGTCACGATTCTGTAAAGAAGAAAGAGAGACGCAGTGATGTCTTCAGGCTGAACTCACTGCAGACGTCTGAAGGAGTTTGGAGGAACATCAGCAGATCTGCAGTGTTTCTGCAGAAGTCAAGTGAATATAAAGGTCATTCACATCAGCAGAGCCGGAGCTTGGAGGATAAAAGCAGCACACGTCTGCAGAGCTTCACATCTCATTAAATCAGAAAAAATCTGCTGTTATTATGAGCAGAGCTTTCATCATCAAACATCAGTCAATCACATAAAAATACCTGCCAGCAATAACATTACATCAACATCAGATACAGGAGACGCTAGAAATGATGCAAAAAAAATAAAGTTTCTATTGCAAGTGGTTTTGATAATTCTGCCACGGAATAAAACAGGTTAGACTGCAATTTGTGAGATCATTTAATTCACTTTTAATCTCAAAATTCTAACTTTTTTTCCTCAAAGCTGCAAATTTGTATATCATAATTCTGATTTTTTAAAGATACAAACTCACTCAATTCTGAAAAAAAGGTCAGAATTAAGATGTTAACTTGCAACTGTGAGATATATATATATATATATATAGAAAAGAAAAGTTCAAAAAGGCATCTGACTCAGAATTTGGAGAATTTTTGGGGGGAGAAATCATAATTGTGAGATACAAACTCAATTTGTAAATAAATGGAGAAAAATCATAATTACAGAATTTAGAGGGGAAAAAACTGAAAGAAAATCATAATTGCAGATGTAAACTCAGAATTTGGAGAAAAAAATTGAGAAATCATAATTGTGAGATACAAACTCAATTTGGGAAAAAAATGAGAAAAAAATCATAATTAGAATTTAGAAGAAAAAACTGAGAAAAAAATTATAGTTGCAGATATAAACTCAGAATTTGGAGATAAAAATTTGGAGAAATCATAATTGTGAGATACAAACTCAATTTGTAAAAAAATGGAGAAAAATCATAATTACAGAATTTAGAGGGAAAAACTGAGAAAGAAAAAATAATTGTGAGATATAAACTCAGAATTCTCAGGAATAAAGTCAAAATTGCTAAAAAAAAGTTTATAACTTGCAAAAACATCTGAACTGTGCCATAAAAAGTAGTTGTTTTTATTCCATAACTACTCACAGCACTCTTTAACTGTGTTTTGCAGCAGTATTGACAAACTTTTTTTTATTTAAAGAAAGAACCATAGTTTATGGTTTTTTAAAAATAAAAAAGATATTTCATGTTGATTTTGCAGACGACACACTGACGAGGACATCAGATGAAGATTGTGTGAGCATCAGCATAAAAACAACGAGACTTCTATCATTTCATGAGAAACATCTGTATTCAGGGATTGTCTTCCAGACGTATAATAACATCACACAGATTTCTGATGACATCTCACAATGATTTTCTGATCCCCAAAGACAGTATTTGTGTCTACATTAGAATCAAATCATTGAGTTGAAGAACACAGAACGAAGGAATGAAGTCATCTGAACTGTTTCATCACGTCTTGTGTTCAGAAATCAGAGTTTCTATGAATGATAATCATATCACCTCATCTGAATATAGATTCACTCACCTTCAGAAGAAAAGAACATGTAGAAAACACAAACATTTCACTTGTGTTTGACAGAACAAGAAACAAACTCAGCTTATTTCAGTATAATTGAGATTCATATAATATATCATTATAATTTTATATATATTATATATTATAATATACATAAAATATGTATGATATAATAGTTTCTGTTAATATTTAGAATTTTATTTTTATATTTTCTTTTAGTTAAATTTCTATTTGTGTATTTTTTTGAAACTCCAGGTCCAGACCGTAACCGAAGACCGGGGATGGAGCTCCGCGATCCCGCGGCGATGGATCCTCTCGAGGAGCTCGTCAGCGCTCTTCGAGCCGCTCTCTTTCTGGTCCTGAATCCTCCAGGGTCTAGATCCTCAGATCAGGACCCAAATGGCTATTTATGACGACCATGTCGGCCTTTAGAACTTCATGCAAAAGGCAGTGAAGATTTCCCAGCGACTCACAGCCAGCCTGCACGATGAAACCGCACATTCACAAGCCTCACCCGCTGCCCGTCCTCCAGTACCAGAACCCATGCAGCTGGACTCCAACCGACTCACTCGCACGGAACATGCGCGACGTCTCGCCACTGGTCTGTGCCTATATTGCGGAGCATTATCCAAAAGTGTCCCTCTCGTCCCCCACACCCAGCGGTGAGTACACTCCAGGTTGAACCTGATATCTCCATCTTGCCATTGTTAACAGTCCAACTACTCACCCCTCATCATTCCATTTCAGTATCCGCCCTTATTGACTCTGGCTCCTCTGGGAATTTCATCTCCCAAAACCTCCTAAAGCGGCTCAACCTACCCCGCAAACAAATAAATGAAAAATAAATAAATGTGATGTATTGTCAAGTATGGTGACCCATACTCGAAATTGGTCCTCTGTATTTAACCCATCCAAGTGAACACACACAGCAGTGAGTAGTGAACACACATACTTTGAACACGCACCAGTGGGCAGCCATTGCTCCAGCGCCCGGGGAGCAATTGGGGGTTTGGTGCCTTGCTCAAGGGCACCTCAGTCATGGTATTGAAGGTGGAGAGAGTGCTGTTCATTCACAATCCCCACCTTCAATCCCTGCCGGACCGGAGATTCAAACCCACAACCTTTGGATTACAAGTCTGACTCTCTAACCATTAGGCCACGACTTCCCTCGTGTCGGCAAGCTCAGGAGCTCAAGATTGAGACGCCCGTGGCTCTCACAACACTCCCCCACAGTCAGATGGGAGTCCAGCGAGATCCTCCAATGGAGTGAATCCTGTTTCCAGAATTGTCTCTCCAATGTCCCAGAACCCCCTGCCTGTCCTTCCAGTCTCCGAGTGAACTCCACCCTCATGGAGAGCCCCGAACCTCTTGAGAAACACATCATCCCATCTGACTATGTGGCGTTCCAGGATGTTTTCAGCAAACAGGCAGCCACAAATTTACCTCCTCACCGGCCATGGGATTGCGCAATAGACCTGCTGCCTGGGGCCACACTCCCCAAGGGTCGAGTGTACCCCCTGTCCATCCTGGAGCGCAAGGCAATGGAGGACTACATCAAGGAGGCTCTCCAACAAAGGTTTATCCGCCCTTCCACCTCTATGGCAGCCTCGAGCTTCTTCGTGGGCAAGAAAGATGGAGGCTTGCGGCCTTGCATCGATTACCGGACCCTCAATGCCCAAACAGTCAAACTCCCCTATCCACTTCCCCTGGTCCCGGCCGCGCTCGAGGAACTCCGTGGGGCTCACATCTTCTCGAAGCTGGACCTGCGGAGTGCATACAACCTCGTTCGTATCCGGGAGGGCGACGAGTGGAAGACATTTATAACCCCCTCAGGTCACTACGAGTACCGGGTTATGCCGTATGGCCTTTCAAACTCACCGTCAGTCTTCCAGGGCTTCATGAACGAGGTGTTCCGGGAGTTTCTCCATCAATTCGTCATAGTTTACATCGATGACATCCTGATTTACTCCCAGAACCTGGCCGAACATCGCCACCACGTCACGCAGGTCCTGGAACAACTCAGGAAACACCACCTCTACCTGAAGCTCGAGAAGTGTGAGTTCCACCGCACCATGGTGCAGTTCCTCGGGTATATCCTCAGTGCAGATGGCATCCAAATAGACCAGGGGAAGGTCCAGGCCATCCATGACTGGCCCCAGCCGCAGCCGGTGAAGGAACTCCAACGATTCCTCAGATTTGCCAACTTCTACCGCCGTTTTATTCAGAACTTCAGCCTCCTCTCGGCTCCCCTCACCTCCATACTCCGCCAAAAGCCCAAGTCTCTATCTTGGAACCCCGAAGCTCGGGCTGCCTTCAAGAAGCTCCAGGAGGCCTTCTGCACTGCTCCCATCCTCACTCATCCGGATCCCCAGCTTCTGTTTGTTGTGGAAGTGGACGCCTCCACCACCGGCGTGGGAGCAGTGCTATCCCAACACCACGGAGAGCCTCCTCGTCTCCATCCTTGCGCTTTCTTCTCCAAGAAGCTTTCCCCGGCGGAGAGCAACTACGACATAGGGAACAGGGAATTGCTCGCTATCAAGCAGGCATTGGAGAAGTGGCGACACTGACTGGAGGGAGCACAACACCCCTTTTCCATGATCACCGACCATAAGAACCTTGAATATCTCCAGAGCGCCAAGAGGCTAAATCCCCGCCAGGCCCGCTGGGTGCTCTTCTTCACTCGGTTCCAATTTACCATCACCTATCGACCAGGAGATAAGAATGTTAAAGCAGACTCCCTCTCCCGTATCCACGCTCCTGAAGAACCCCCCCACACCAGAGCCCATTCTCCCTCCAGCCGTTATCGTCAGCCCCATCCAGTGGGCTCTGGAGGAACAGATCCGTGTTGCCACCCACAGCGAGCCTGCTCCGCCGGGAGGCCCAAAAGGGAACACTTATGTGCCCACCACCTTGCGATCCACCCTTCTGGGCTCCCTTCATGCTTCCCCGGGCTCTGGACACCCAGGCAGCCAGCGTACTCTCTCGCTCCTCCAGGCTCGGTACTGGTGGCCCCGTATGGCCCGGGATGTCTGCCAGTATGTCCGCGGATGCTCAGTCTGTGCCATCTCCAAGTCTCCCCATCACCTACCCGCAGGAAAACTGGTCACCTTACCAATTCCCCGTCGTCCGTGGTCCCATGTCGAAGTTGATTTTTGTCACCGATCTCCCCAACTCTGAGGGTTTCACCTGCATCCTCGTCGCAGTGGATCGGTTCTCTAAGGCCTGCAGGTTAATTCCCCTCAAAGGCCTCCCCACAGCCCTGGAAACCACCGAAGCACTGTTTCACCATGTATTCCACAATTATGGCATCCCCGAAGATATCGTCTCCGATCGTGGGTCACAATTCATCTCTCATGTATGGAAAGCCTTCCTGAAGCTCCTAGGTATCTCAGTAAGCCTGTCCTCCAGATATCACCCCCAGACCAACGGCCAGACTGGGCGGAAGATACAGGAAATTGGGAGGTATCTCCGGGCCTACTACCATGACAACCAGCACAGCTGGAACCACTTCCTCCCGTGGGCCGAGTATGCACAAAATTCTCTCAAGCAAACCACCACCGGCCTCACCCCCTTCCAGTGCATACTCGGCTACCAACCCCCTCTGTTCAGGCAGTGCGGAGACACAAGAGCTTCGCAGATGCCCGCCGGTCTCACGCCCCCGTCTATCACCCAGGAGATCAAGTCTGGCTCTCGACCCAGGATCTGCATCTCTGCCTGCCCTTCCGTAAGCTGAGTCCCCGCTACATAGGTCCCTTCACCATCGAGAGGCAGATTAATGAAGTCACCTTCCTCCTCCAGCTCCCAGCACGGTATCGTATTCATCCCGCCTTCCACATTTCACTCCTCAAGCCCTTCTCTCCCTCTGTCTCAGGCTCTGAGGAACCGGCAGCACCTCCTCCTCCCGAAGTCCAAGCAGACCCTCCATCTACCAAGTACGGGACATCCTGGACTCCCGCCGACGGGCCGGCCACCTGGAATATCTCATCGACTGGAAAGGTTACGGGCCAGAGGAAAGATCCTGGGTGGTCCGGGATAATGTTCTGGATCCCTAAATTCTGGCCGAGTTCCATCAGAACCACCCAGACCGGCCCGCACCCAGAGGCCATTGCCGGCCCCGTCACCGTCGTGGGGCGTCAGGAGCCGTCTCTGGAGGAGGGGGTACTGTCAGGGAATCACAGTCACCACCAACGACACTCACCAGATCACAATAACCTGACAATCAAGTGACTATGTCTGTTTTTAAAACAATTGATAGCAAAATTTTGGAAGAAATAGTACAGCATCTTAAAGCGTCAACCAGCTATCTTGACACACTTCCCACATCTTTTTTCAAAAGTGTGCTTAACTGTTTAGAAGCAGATCTCTTAGAAGTGGTGAACACCTCACTTCTTTCTGGGACTTTTCCAAACTCCCTGAAAACTGCAGTTGTTAAGCCCCTTCTGAAAAAGCGCAATCTTGATAACATAATGTTGAGCAACTATAGACCAATATCAAATCTTCCTTTCATAGGTAAGATTATTGAAAAGGTAGTTTTTAATCAGCTGAACAACTACTTAACCTCAAATGGATACTTGGATAATTTTCAATCTGGTTTCCGCGTGCATCACAGCACAGAGACAGCACTCATTAAGATAATAAATGATATTCGCTTTAATTCTGATTCTGGCAAAATATCAGTGCTGGTACTACTAGATCTTAGTGCTGCGTTTGACACTGTCGATCATAACATACTTCTAGAGAGACTGGAAAACTGGGTCGGGCTTTCTGGGATGGCACTCAAATGGTTCAGGTCATACTTAGAAGGGAGAGGTTATTATGTGAGTATAGGAGAGCATAAGTCTAAGTGGACGTCCATGACATGCGGATTCCCACAAGGCTCAATTCTTGCACCGCTCTTGTTTAGCCTGTATATGCTCCCACTAAGTCAGATAATGAGGAAGAACCAAATTGCCTATCACAGCTATGCTGATGATAGCCAGATCTACCTAGCCTTATCTCCAAATGATTATAGTCCCATTGACTCCCTCTGACAATGCATTGATGAAATTAACAGTTGGATGTGCCAAAACTTTCTTCAGTTAAACAAGGAGAAAACTGAAGTCATTGCATTTGGAAACAAAGATGAAGTTCTCAAGGTGAATGCATACCTTGACTCTAGGGGTCAAACAACTAAAAATCAAGTCAGAAATCTTGGGGTGATTCTGGAGACAGACCTTAGTTTTAGTAGTCATGTCAAAGCAGTAACTAAATCAGCATACTATCATCTCAAAAACATTGCAAGAATTAGATGTTTTGTTTCCAGTCAAGACTTGGAGAAACTTGTTCATGCCTTTATCACCAGCAGGGTGGATTATTGTAATGGTCTCCTCACCGGCCTTCCAAAGAAGACCATTAGACAGCTGCAGCTCATCCAGAACACTGCTGCCAGGATTCTGACTAGAACCAGAAAATCTGAGCATATCACACCAGTCCTCAGGTCCTTACACTGGCTTCCAGTTACATTTAGGATTGATTTTAAAGCACTTTTACTCGTTTATAAGTCACTCAATGGCCTAGGACCTAAATACATTGCAGATATGCTCACTGAATATAAACCTAAGAGACCACTCAGATCATTAGGATCGAGTCAGGTAGAAATACCAAGGGTTCACACAAAACAAGGGGAGTCCGCTTTTAGCTATTATGCCGCCCGCAGCTGGAACCAGCTTCCAGAAGAGATGTGCTAAAACATTAGCCACATTTAAATCCAGACTCAAAACTCATCTATTTAGCTGTGCATTTGTTGAATGAGCACTGTGCTACGTCCAAACTGACTGCATTGTATTTTATGTATAATCCTTTTCTATTTAACTGTTTTAAATTTCATTTTAAATCAATTTCTATATCATTTTAAAATTCCTTGTTTTATTATTTTTAATTCCTTGTTTTTATTGCTGTGAATGATTATTTCACTTTCTTTTATGTAAAGCACTTTGAATTACCACTGTGTATGAAATGTGCTATATAAATAAACTTGCCTTGCCTTGCCTTGATTACTGAGCACCGCAACCTGTCTCCACTCATCAAGAGCACTATATCAACGCACTCCTCACAAGCAGTCACTGTCTGGTCTCAAACATTGTATGTTGAACTTACCTGACCCACTTACCTTTGTCTGCATCCTAGTTGTTCCCATGTCCCGATTGTCGTTCTCCACCGTCTCCCGGCTCCGTTGTTCGCAATGGATCCCCTGGATAAGGAAAAAGGACAGATTACATTCAGTTAAAGGGATAGTTCACTTTGAAATTAAAATTTGGTATCTTTCAGCTTACCCCAAGGGCATCCAAGATGTAGGTGTCTTTTTTTCTTCAGTAGATCCAATTTTAATGTTTTTAGGTCAAACCGTTCTAGTCTGTCAGTCATATAATGGCAGGTATAGGTCACTGTCTCTATAAGAGGTAAAAAGAACATGCACAGAGAAATCCAAATTAAACAATTCCCCATCGTAACTACACATTGGTGGCCTAAGACACGAAACGAGCGGTTTGTTTGAGAAAACGAACAGTATTTATATCGTTTTTTACCTCTTGTACACAACCATGTCCAAGTGATCTGAGTGCGCACACACATCCGGTGTGTGACGTGTGTGTGCGCGCGCTCTGGCTCAGCGTCAATGCTTGACGGAGGGCGTGTCTGAAGCGTGGTGCTGACGCAACTTTTCAAGTGCCAACGGAGGCGTCAGCCAATCAGATCGCCTCATGCAAATACCCAATCCCGTTCATGCAACACCAGAGAAGTATGTGATTGGTTGTTGTAACTATGACGGCGCGTCAGCACCACGCGTCAGACACGCCCCCCGTCAAGCGTTGACGCCGACGCCCCGTGTGAATGCAGCGTGAGCCAGAGCGCATGCACACACACGTCACACACCGGATGTGTGCGCACTCAGATCACTTGGACATGGTTGTGTACAAGAGGTAAAAAACGATATAAATACTGTTCGTTTTCTCAAACAAACCGCTCGTTTCGTGTCTTAGGCCATCAATGTGTAGTTACGATGGGGAATTGTTTAATTTGGATTTCTCTGTGCATGTTCTTTTTCCCTCTTATAGAGACAATGACCTATACCTGCCATTATATGACTGACAGACTAGAACGGTTTGACCTAAAAACATCAAAATTGGATCTACTGAAGAAAAAAAGACACCTACATCTTGGATGCCCTTGGGGTAAGCTGATAGATACCACATTTTAATTTCAAAGTGAACTATCCCTTTAAGCCACTCGTGAACATTCTCTATTCCCTGCTCACTCACCTGAACTCTCAACCTCGCTTCATCCCACTGCCATTGTTCAATAAACCTATATATATATATATATAGAATATATAAACTTTTGTTTTTTCTGTATTGGTTGTTCTTTGTCCAAACACGCAGCAGCAGCAGGGAGCAATCTGATTACATCTGGAAACAAACGAGAGGTCACGATAAGCCATGAAATATTAATAAAGGA
>JALXFT010003022.1:25000-32047 GCA_023376895.1 Aspiorhynchus laticeps | reverse complement strand
AACTCTGATGCTTGTAATGTAAATCAGTGAGAACAGTGCAGCAGATACTGACATAAAATGATCTAAATATCAGTGAAAGTAAAGCTTCTGGAAACAAACGCTCCTCAAAAGATCCTGATGATCAGATTTGAGACTAAAACATGATTGATGAAGAATCAAGTAAAGCTGAGCTGCTTCAGTCCAGTAAGTGTTCATCTGGAGATATGACTGCAGTTATTCTGACGTTTACTTGATCAAAATCAGTCAAGATTTGACACGAGAAGCAGCAGCTGAAGCTGGACGCTTGTATGATTACACTAAAATAACTTTTAATGGATAAAACACTCTAAACTATCAATCAGACGACAGAAGACATGCAGTAGATTGAGTGTGAAACAGGTTTATATTAAATATGATACAGTAGCTGTATAAGGTTAACATAGATATCTTCATAAGTCATATTCTTATTTAAAAGCAAGCTATTCTCATTCTTGTTCTCTTCCTCTCTTTCTGCATTTCTCCTCTAGCTTGTGCACTATGAATATCGTAGCTGTTATGACAAATTGCTTGTGATGTTGCTCATTTGTAAGTCGCTGTGGATAAAAGCGGCTGCTAAATGAATAAATGTAAATCTATTGTGTCTCTGTGTTTTTCCCATGGTAAGTGTGGTAACCCAGATTAGTTTTCCCTCCAGCTGCCCTCAGTATAAGTCAAGTCATTTTTATTTGTTTAGCGCTTTTCATAATCCATGTTGTTCCAAAGCAGCTTTAGAGAAAATGGTGCATTAATATCTTAAAGCTCGCAGTGAGCAGCCAAAGACAAAAATCCCCATAAAATGTTTAGATGAAGAGGGAGCAAACCCTTGAGAGCAATCAATCTACATATAATAAATATGATCTAGTTACTGCATACTGACTGTATCTATACAAGCAACATCAATAAATCTTTGTTTTTCTAGCGTGCTTTACGTGTTCTAGTGGTTATGTGTGCACTGACTCATTCTCTACTGTATACTCTGCCAACAGCAGTTTGTCAAATGACAGTATCGATGACAGAAGGATAAAAATATATGTATTACTTACAACAAGATTCTGAAGCTCATGTGACAGAGAGAGATACTGAACTGAGAGTGGCTTTTGAAGTTGAAATGAGGCAGCAAACAGGATTCAGAACTGAAATATAAATTTGAATGTAAGGAAGCATAAATAAATAAAACTGTGATTTTACAGACAGGCAGATAGATGAGACAGACAGACAGAAGGATGACAGGCAGACAGACAGACAGGATGGAAGGATGGATGGATAGACAGACAGACAGACAGACAGACAGACGGATGGATAGACAGCAGATGAGACAGACAGACAGATCGACGATGGATGGATAGACAGACAGACAGACATGGACAGACAGACGGATGGATGACAGACAGATAGATGGACAGACAGACAGACAGACAGACAGACAGATAGATGGATAGACAGACAGACAGACAGACAGACAGACAGACAGACAGACGGATGGACAGACAGACAGACAGAAGATGGATAGACAGACATACAGTCAGACAGACAGACAGACAGATGGTTGGACAGAAAGACAGAAGAATGGACAGACAGAAGGATGGATAGACAGACAGACAGACAGACAGACAGACAGACAGACAGAATGACAGACAGACAGACATGACAGACAGACAGATGAGATAGACAGACAGACAGACAGACAGACGAAGAATAGACAGACAGACAGACAGACAGACAGATAGAATGACAGACAGACAGACAGATAGAAGACAGACAGACAGACTAGATGAAGACAGACAGACAGACAGAAGAATGACAGACAGACAGACGATGACAGACAGACAGACAGAAGAATGACAGACAGACAGACGGATGCGACAGACAGACAGACAGATAGAATGACAGACAGACAGAAAGAATGAATGACAGACAGACAGACAGACAGATGGTATTAAAACTGAATACAGTCCAAACTCTGAATGTACATGTTCTCAGCAGCTGCAGATAACATTATTCTCTCTCTCTCTCTCTCTCTCTCTCTCTCTCTCTCTAATAAAGACAACAGTCACTGAAGGCCAAACAGAAGCAGTGGAGCTAATTCACACGCGTTCGTCTAACTGACAGCAGTATGTGAACACACATATTCCCTCATTGCTACACAAACAAACCCTAAAAATACAACAGCGCATCATCGCATGCTGCTAATGAGGGCCCATCAGATGCATGAGAGTCTCCTCCAGTACGAGCAGCTCTGGGGTCTCTATTATTATAGTCCACGAGCCTCTTTCGCCCCGCGAGACGCAGAGACGCTCCTCAGATGTTGTCACTGTAGATATATGAAACAAGCCCCGCATACAAAAGCAATTTGAGAGTCTGCCGCTTTCACATCTCGACCCTCCGGCAATAAAACTAACTTCAACCAACTTAATTCATCTTGAAACACGCTCGGCGTACATTAATACCGTGCTGTATGTACTTTAATAAGACATTTTTCATCTGCATAATCAAGCGGCGCTCAGGCCGACTCCGTGTTTCTCCTTAATTCTGCGTCTGCCTCACAGGAAGACATTAATGGTTTCATTTCCCGCTGTTATCTCCTGATTAATGTTTCCTTCTTCAATTGCGTCTGCGTCGCTGCATTTTAGCAGAAAGCCACTGAACTGAAGCTCTGACAGCGACGTGACGGGATCGTGACATTATCACGGAGGAAATGACACCTGATTTTAGGGCTTTTCTAAAAAACAAACTCAGGGCATGAACGAACTACATAAAAGCTGAATCAATCACACGGGAGACACGTCCCACAATGCTCTGCTCTGTTGTTGACTCATTCATTAAAAGAGGCAAATCAATTCTCTAATTTATCTTCATTCCACAGAGCAGGGCTGAACGGAAGCCTGTTTCGCTTCAGAATAGAAAGCATCATTTAACTTGAAAACCTAATTGAGACTTTGTATTTCACAATTCTCACTTCATAACTCAAAATTCTACATTTATATCTCACAATTTTGACATCACATCTTGCTATTCTGACTTTATATTTTGAAATTCTGAATATACTGTATATTTTGAAATTCTGCATTAAAATCTTACAATTCTAAGTTTATATCTTGAAATTCTGAATATATATTTCAGAAATTCTGAATTTAAATCTTGCAATTCTAAGTTTATATCTTGCAATTGAGTTAAAAAAAAGTTATTGTGTCATTTAATCAAGCAATTCTGACATTTATCAGGTTATCAGAATTGCAAGGAAAAAAGCCTGAATTGGGAGATAAAAAGTCACAATTACCTATTTTATATTTTCTAAAAAAAAATTTTTTTTATTTTATTTTATTATTTATTTTTAACATTTTTATTTATTTATTTTCATTTTATTTATTTATTTATTTATTTTGCAAAAACAAGCTTCTATAGGGCTGTTTCTTAAAGCTGGCAAGTTTTTTCTATATGCATGTTATGGATCCTACTGTGAACTTTTGTTCTCAGAAATGCAAGAAGGAAGTCATAATTTTGAACTATTAACCTACAACCCGAATTACGGAAATGTTGGGACGTTTTTTAAATTTGAATAAAATGAAAACTAAAAGACTTTCAAATCACATGAGCCAATATTTTATTCACAATAGAACATAGAGAACATAACAAATGTTTGTTTAAACAGAAATTTTACACTTTTATGCACAAAATGAGCTCATTTCAAATTTGATGCCTGCTACAGGTCTCAAAATAGTTGGGACAGGGGCATGTTTATCATGGTGTAGCATCTCCTCTTCCTTTCAAAACAGTTTGAAGACGTCTGGGCATCGAGGTTATGAGTTTCTGGAGTTTTGGTTGGAATTTGGTCCCATTCTTGCCTGATATAGGTTTCCAGCTGCTGAAGAGTTCGTGGTCGTCGTTGACATATTTTTTGTTTAATGATGCACCAAATGTTCTCTATAGGTGAAAGATCTGGACCGCAGGCCAATTCAGCACCCGGACTCTTCTACTATGAAGCCATGCTGTTGTAAAAGCTGCAGTATGTGGTTTTGCATTGTCCTGCTGAAATACACGTCCTCTGGAGGGGAGCATATGTTGCTCTAAAACCTTTATATACCTTTCAGCATTCATAGTGCCTTCCAAAACATGCAAGCTGCCCATACCATATGCAATTATGCACCCACATACCATCAGAGACGCTGGCTTTTGAACTGAATGCTGATGATATGCTGGAAGGTCTCCCTCCTCTTTAGCCCAGAGGACATGGCGTCCGTGATTTCCAACAAGAATGTCAAATTTGGACTCGTCTGACCATAGAACACTTTTCCACTTTGAAACAGTCCATTTTAAATGAGCCTTGGCCCACAGGACACGACGGCGCTTCTGGACTATGTTCACATATGGCGTCCTTTTTGCATGATAGAGCTTTAGTTCGCATCTGCAGCTGGTACGGCGGATTGTGTTTACCGACAGTGGTTTCTGGAAGTATTCCTGGGCCCATTTAGTAATGTCAATGACAGAATCATGTCGATGAGTGATGCAGTGTCATCTGAGGGCCCGAAGACCACAGGCATCCAACAAAGGTCTTCGGCCTTGTCCCTTACACAGAGATTTCTCCAGTTTCTCTGAATCTTTTGATGATGTTATGCACTGTAGATGATGAGATTTGCAAAGCCTTTGCAATTTGACGTTGAGGAACGTTGTTTTTAAAGTATTCCACAATCTTTTTACGCACTTCCACAGATTGGAGAGCCTCTGCCCATCTTTACTTCTGAGAGACTCTGCCTCTCTAAGACATCCCTTTTATAGCGAATCATGCTACAGACCTGATGTCAATTAACAATTAGTTGCTAGATGTTCTCCCAGCTGAATCTTTTCAAAATTTCTTGCTTTTTTCAGCCCTTTGTTGCTCCCGTGCCAACTTTTTTGAGTCCTGTAGCAGGCATCAAATTTGAAATGAGCTCATTTAAAAAAAAAAAAGCGACTTACAATTGGGGAGTACATAAAGCAATTCATCTTGAAGAGGCAATCAGACAGAGGAAGTGCTCGTAACACCAAGTCTCAGTCATTGTTCAAATAAGTACAAGCTAGCAAGGGAAGGAGAGAAAGATAAAGGGAAAGGTTTTTTTTTTTTTTTAATTTAACCTCAGAATTGTGACAAAAAATTTAATAAAAGCTAATCTTATTGTATGTATTGACATTAAATAACATGCTCATGATGGTGGGTGGGTTTTTAGGTAAACTAGTCCTGTAATCTGTCAGTTAGTGATTGTTTCTCAGTATACAGCACTGCAAACTCATTCCAGCATTAGAGAAAGGCAGTGGTGTGACGCAATGCCTCCTTTCTTGCGTTTTTCTCTGGGTTAATAGCTGATCAAAGCAGATGTTGAGTCACATTTATTCACTTAGCAGATGCTTTTATCCAAAGTGACTTAAAAATGAGGAAAAACACGAGCGACGTGGGCAGATGGTGAATAATAGAGAGCTGAACAGAAATGAACACTAATTTGGTCAAAGGACATATTTGAGGCGGTTAAATGTGCTGAGCTCTGAGTGTCAAAACATTGTTATGCTGGCCGCTAATTAACACACACACACTCTGGACCCTGTTATTCACTCGCTGTCACACCACCACACACACACACACACACACACACACACACACACACACACACCACACACACACACACACACACACAGTCACTCCCACTGAAGAGTTTAATTAAAGCTGCTGGTTTTCACAGGTAGGTTAATCAGATCTAACGAGGCTCCTGACAGGTCTGCTGCTTTATGATGCTGGTTTGGATCACCGGAGCAATAAACTCAACCCATCTGACCATCAAACACATCATTCAATCCACATCAAGAAGTCATGAATCAGCTGGAAGAACCAGCCATCATTCATTAGCGTGCAGCTTCGTTTGGCAGACGGACAGCAATTAAACCAGCGCTGCTGTCACACTTCAGTTTGGAGAATAATTGGTGTATCAGCATGATATGAAACAGAACGATGTTTGATGTCTGATTATGGAAGCCCGTTTATGCCACGGAATAAAAAAAATGTATTAAATAAAATCACAAATCAGATTTTCTTCTTGCAATTCTCATATATTAACTCAGAATTCTGTGAAAAAAATCTGAATAGCGAGAGATAAACTTAGCCATCATTCATTAGCTTTTCATCTTCCAATTTGAAAGATTTACATCTAATTAAACCAGCGCTGCTGTCACATTTACAGTCTTGGTAGAATTTTGACACTTGGTGTCTCAGCATGAATTTGAGTTTTACATATCACGATGTTTGATGTCTGATTATGGAATCCCGAATTCTGCCACGTTGATATCAAAAAATGTTTTCAATCAAATCATCAAATCAGATTTCTCTTCTTGTTTTTTTTGCATATGGAATTAATCAGAATTCTGTGAAAAAAATCTGAAATAAACGAGAGATTTTAAAACTTTTAGACAAGTAACTGACAATTCTTTTTTAATTCTATTGACTAAAACAATGCACCCATATCTAACGGCTGAATAATACTGAAAATGATACTAAAATTGGTTTAAATATTTCATATTTTAAACAACTAAAAATTTGAATTATATCTAGTTTTGAAACTTGATAAAAAAAATTATAACTTACAGTAATATGTTCACAGGTAAAACATTAATTTGTAAAAACATAATATAAATAATATATATTTATATTGTAAAACATAAAAAACATAAAACACAATATAGTTGTTTAACAGATAAGTATTTAATTTACATTAAAAATATGAATATATGCAATTATATTATTTATATTATATACATTTTTTTAATTAACCTGAAATGATCATTGAAGCATTATAAAAAAGTAAAATGATTTATGATTAATATTTTGGATTATTTTT
Source organism: Aspiorhynchus laticeps (assembly GCA_023376895.1). Classification (NCBI taxonomy): domain Eukaryota; kingdom Metazoa; phylum Chordata; class Actinopteri; order Cypriniformes; family Cyprinidae; genus Aspiorhynchus; species Aspiorhynchus laticeps. The sequence continues at coordinate 25,172 of JALXFT010003022.1, read as the reverse complement.
TTTATAACTTCAGTATTATTTTAGTATAAGTGAGATACTATTACATTTATATACAGTATATATATATATTGGAATATATTTTATTTTTAGATTTAATTTTTATATATAATAAAAATACATAAAAATTTGTGTTTTGTCATTTGTTATTAGTTTTTATTGTTTTTGACATGTC
>JALXFT010003022.1:17500-20000 GCA_023376895.1 Aspiorhynchus laticeps | reverse complement strand
AAAATTGAAAAATACGAGTTTTTACCTGATTCTCAGCACAAATTTGACATTTCAAGCAGAATGCTCATCAATTTAATAAATGCATTTAAGCAGCAATGTTTCAGACTCTAGTGATTGACAGCTGAGTAAACATGCATGTGACAGTAGCTTTAATCCAAAACAACCTCCAACATGTGATCAGTTCATGCATTCACTGGGAATCAAACCCATGAGCTTGGCGTTGCAAGCGCCACACTGCAACAAATGCAATACGATTGACCTCTGAACACGTGATCGGATCACATGACCCTCATTAATAACAGCTGTTAATGAGGCCCAAAACACTCATACACACAAAACTACTAGAACTCAAGACAAGAGTTATTAATCATCAGACAGATAGAGCGAGATTAACGAATCGCTCGGACATTATTCACTCGTTTGAGGTGAGAGACGCTCCTGACATCACATCACTCGATTATAAACACTCCCATCTGTAATGAAATATAATTCATATGATACTGTGATCTGTTCATTCACTCGTTCAGTCAGTCAGGCTGATAATCAGATGTGGCAGTGCTAATAACGACGTGTAATTATAAATTCCAGCGTAATTTCATGCTTCGTAACTTTGAATCATTTCTTCAACAAACAAAAATGACATTTAAAATTAAGACACTAAACGCACGTCACAATATGATTCTAGATATAACATCAAATGGCATTAGTTGTCATTTATGAGTGTGAATTTGAATAGAATTAGGAAGGACAGGAGGAGGAATTCAATTAACTGCAATTCAAACAAATTCAACACAGGTGATGCATTCTGGGAAATGAAGTGCTCTTCCACCTGTATTTCTGTTAAAATCACAGTGAATTTCATTGTAGTTCAGTTCTGAACGGAGCACAACTCTGATCAACAATCTTAGACTTTTCTGGTGAAATATTCTTGTTTTGCAAAATCAGAAAAAAAGATCTTCCTCAGTCTTTTCTTTCAGTTCAAATATCTTAACACTCTAAAATCAAGACAAAAGCAAAATGACAAAATATTAAAGCTTGCTTTCTGAAAACATACCAAAATTAAGTGAGTAAAAGAAGGAAAATAATATCTACTGATGGGGTCAGAATAGAATTAATCTATAAAAAACATGCATGTAAATTCCTGCAAGTAAACTCAATTCAAATGCAAAACAAGTTTATTTTTCTGATCCCTCTGATACTTTTTCTTGTTTTAAGCATAAACACAATTCATTTTAATACAATTTTCAGAAAACAAGTAAATTAATCTTAATTAAATGTGACTTGGTGCTGCTTGCATGGTGATCAAAAATGATATTTTTTCAATTAAATGTACTATTTTTTAGTTCAATGTTTTATTTATATACAGGATTTTAATGCTAAATTACCTATTTATGCAGTAATTATAATCAGTGTTGGGGGGGGGGGTAACACATTACAAGTAATGCAAGTTACATAATCAAACTACTTTTTTCAATTAACTAGTTAGTAGTTCATTTTTTTATGGAGTAACACAATATTGTAATGCATTACTCTTAAAAGTAACTTTCCCCAACACTAATTATGATGCATTTATTACCTGTTAATCACTTTTTGAGCATACACATGAAAATGACATTTTCAACTGAAACTCATAAATCTTGAATGCTTTAGAGCACAAACTCTTTTAAAGAACACTGTAAAAAATATAAAGTTAAGAAAACTTTTTATCAGCTTCAGCAGATTTTTGAGTTTTCAAAAAAAAAAAAAAAAAAAAAAGATTTTTGAGTTTTCTCAACTTTTTGTTGTAAATGAAAACAAGACGTTGAGAAAACTCAAAAATCTGCTGAAGCTGGTCGCCTCAAACTTTTAAGTTTTCTCAACTTTTTATTTTTTACAGTGAAGACACTTGGCATATTATTGCTGAAGTGAAAAAAAAGTGAAATTTAAAAAAGAATCTGTAGAAGTTTGTTTATCATTTTGAAAATGACACAAAAACACTACTTTCAAATTTTATGAAAAATATTTAAAAATATCTAAAAATGCATGAAAATCAAAAAGAAGCTGTGCTCCAAATTTGAGGTTGATATTGCAAAAAATGAGCTTTCAGTCAGATTTTGATCAGGCGCAGTACCAAACGCTTCCACTAGATGACATTCACTTCACATTCATTTCAATGTCACCATTTTTTTTTTTATTATTATTTATTTATTTATTTTTGGTATTTTTGACCACAAACAATACAAGCATTACTATTTTTTTCAGGACCATTTAACCTTTTTGAATCATGCATTATTTTTTTTGTGTGTTCACATAACAAGTGCTAAAGTTTTGTACCATTTGGATGAAATAATAAAAAAAAAAAACATCAATTTTTAAGAGCACCAGAGGAGTAAAGACGTTTAGATATTGTACTGGAAAACAAGACTGAAGCAGAATAGCATTTTTCTGCTTCATCTGAAATCATCTGAAAATCTTCTGAAGCGAGGACGTTCTCATGAACTGAGAGCAAACGCATTAACAC
>JALXFT010003022.1:0-12500 GCA_023376895.1 Aspiorhynchus laticeps | reverse complement strand
GTGTGTGGTGGGGTGTGTGTGTGTGTGGTGTGTGGTGTGTGTGTGTGTGTGTGGTGTGTGTGAGAGAGAGAGTGTGTGTGTGTGTGTGTGTGTGTGTGTGTGTTGTTGTGTGAGGAAAGGGTGTGTGGGGGTGTGTGTGTTGTGTGTGTGGAGAGAGAGAGAGTGTGTGTGTGTGTGTGTGTGTGTGTGGAGAGAGAGAGAGAGGTGTGTGTGTGTGTGTGTGTGTGTGTGTGTGTGTGTGAGAGAGAGAGAGTGTGTGTGTGTGTGTGTGTGTGTGGGGGGGGGGGTGTGTGTGTGTGTGTGTGTGTGTGGGTTTGTGGGGTTTTTGGTGTGTGTGTGTGTGTGTGTGAGGGGGGGGGGGTGTTGTGTGTGTGTGTGAGGAGAGAGAGAGGTCAGATGATGAAGATGAAGTGTTACAGTAGAGGAAGAGTCTTCAGCGGATGTAAAAAGCCCTCAGAGATCCACACAGATCAATAACAGCTGCACGGAAAATCTACTCAACATGAAAGAGTGAAGCAGGCGGAACGAGAGACCAACGGAAATATACAGAAGAATATTCAGGGTCAATAGAAGCAGACCAGCGTTGCTAAAAGCTCCATCGACAGCATTTTCTGAGTAATCGACATCATCATTTCACTCACGCCTGACTGAAAACAAACACATTCACTTGCTCTGTAGTGAATGGGTGCCGTCAGAATGAGAGCTGATAAAAACATCACAATAATCCACAGCACTCCAGTCCATCAGTTAACATCTGGAGAAGACAAAAGATGAAACAAATCCAGCATTAAGACTTTTTTAACTCAAATACATAGAGTCCATAATCCATAATAACTCTTCCTCAGTGAAAAAGTGTTCTGGTCTGAATCAGGAGAGAAATCTGCATCAGATCAAGCAGCGTTTAAAACAGTCCAAAATAGCTCTAAACTAATATGTGTCTGGATTTTGATGTGAGAGACGACAGCAGATGCACTTTTTCACCGAGGAAGAGTTATTATGAATTATGGACTCTATGTATTTGAGTTAAAAACGTCTTAATGCTGGATTAGTTTCAGCTTTTGTCTTCTCCAGATGTTAACTGATGGACTGGAGTGCTGTGGATTATTGTGATGTTTTTATCAGACTCTCATTCTGACGGCACCCATTCACTGCAGAGCATCCATTGCTGAGACACTGATGCAGAGACACATTTCTACAAACCTGATGAAGAAACAAACTCATCCTGATCTCAGATGAACTGAGGGTGAGCACATTTTAACACTATTCCTTTAATGTTTATCAGTGAAATGTCAAGTAAACATGATTTTATTTGTTATATAGAGCTCCATAGAGCTTTAATTCATTCTGTACAATAAGCTGTCATATTAAATTACAAGTAAATGATATAAAAACACTTTTATCTCTCTGCGTGGATGTTGTTTTCCTCAGTAATTTGGCCTAATACATGACACATATTTACAAGCACAATTAAACCTAATCATCATAAAAAGTGTTTTTAATTACCTCAGGAAACACAAATCATCTTGCATACGCAGAGTGTTGAAAAAATAATGCGTAATGTACATAAATACAGCGCTTTTAAGTTATAATGCACGTCCATCACAGGAATAAAGACAGCGCTGAGCGGGTAATTTACATGTTCATTAACAGAAGCGTTTCACTTACGCTGAGATCTCAGGATAAAGGGGTAATTAACACAAACTGCCCCACAATTTAAGAGTTTGTCTGAAAGCACACGCATTAATTAAACATTCACAGCGGTACAAACACAGCTATTATAAAGACACTCGTCGTGTTCGGTCAAAGAACAAAATATACCTTTTAAGACCTTTTTCAAGTCCTGCATGAATAAAATTAATAATATAATACATACAATCTCAAAATAAATCAGGTTTCTCAAATTCTTGTATTTAATTCAACAGAGTTTAAATACACAAGACATGCTTTATTCAATATTTACATGTGTATTGATTGGTTTATGTTCTTATATACTGTATCAATACGCATGTAGTGGAGGTGCATCGATACTGGTTTTTGATCATATTTGATTATGTGTTTAAAGAATGGCAATCAAAAGATTATTGTTCTGACTATATATTGAAGGTTAAATAATGTTCCTAGTCTTTCTTTTCTGTGACGAGGCAGTTCAGAGAGAAACTACATTGATTTAAATCTCAGATACTGTTTACTGTGTAACCAAAACACCAATAATAGCCAATATATATATATATATATATATATATATATGCATAATGAGAGATTTTATTCATAAATTAGCTTGAAATACACTGGGACTCTTATTTTGAAATGTCAGTGCTTTAGTATTTTTATCTGCTCTTTCAAAAAGATGAGAAACAAAATAGAAATAATAACCAAAAATAAAAAGATTTTATGCTCAATATTTGTAATTCTTATTTTTTAAAAAAAAGTAGAAAAAAATAATTGTATTTCTGCTTTTTTCATAAATAAAATCTCAATGAAACAGAAAAAAATATCATGTCTGTGCATTATAAAAAAATTACTAATACATACTTTTTTATCATTATAATGTTGTAATAAATTCAATTAATTCAAGTTTAATAAAAATTTTTCAACATTGTGTTATTTAGATTAAAAAATTTAAATTACTAAAATTTTTTTCATCTAACTTACACCAGTGTTATTTTAGTATCATTCAAGTTTTTATTAATATTTTGAATTAGTTTTAATTTTATTTTTTTCCATTTCGTGTTAATTTTAGATAAAATTTGAGTAATTTTGTTGTGTTTTTGTCATTTTTAGGTTTTCTTTTTTTTTAAATCAGTGTTATTTTAGTGTAACTTGAATATTTTATAATTGTATTAATATTTTGATTTTGATTTTTATATTTTCACTTCATTTTTGTTAAAGTTTTAGTAATTGTGCTGTGTGTTTTTGTGATTTTTATTAGTTTTTTTTTTATTTCTATATAGTTTTTATAATTTTTTTTATTTCAGTTTTAGTTATTTAGAACTAAGTTAAACTAAATGAAAATGAGAAAATAGTTGATTAAAATAATTAATAATTATTAAAAATAAAATAATTTTATTCATAATTTTTCTGAAATAAAATAATTTTAAATGATTATTTATTTCAGTTGAAGTAACATTTTATTTCAAGTAACAAAAATATTTTTTCTATTTTAGTTTACTATAATAACACCATTTTAAATGTCTGTATTGTCTTATTAATTTTTATTTCTATTTTAATCTTGATTAGTACATCCAGTCAAACTAAATGAAAATGAGAAAATAGCTAAAATATTTTTTTTTTTTTTTTAATTTCAGTTAACATTTATATTACATTTATCAATTTTTTAATGGTTTATTTTTAGTTAAATACAATACCCTGCAGCACCGTCAGTGAAAGGTGTGCATGCATTTTTGTTTTAAAAGCACTAAAAAACACTGAGAAATTCATGAGAAAAGCTTCACACACACGATCCATCCTCATCAACACACACACACACACACTCACACACACACACACACACACACACACACACACACACACACACACACACACACAACAAAGCAAAAGCATCTCCAGCTCATCTGAATGAAGGGATGCTGAGGACAGACTCATTTATCTTACAAACACACCAGTGGAATTAATGCAAATGCTATTGGTTTCCGAGCGTGTGCTAATTTGTATTTAAATTGTGTTTTGTGTCGGAGCTCCTCTCTCATAAACACATTCAATCCCATCCAGAGATAAACAACATTTCAGCCTCAGTTCATCTGAGTGATAAAACCACCATGACTTCACAATCATCAGCTCATCAATATATGATGTTCATGTCACTCGTTTCATATACAGCAAAAACTATGAAAACCATTCACACAGAATGTGTTTATGCATTTAAAAACATGAGACGCAGGGCAGTGGAGCTAAAAAATGCATTTCTTCTAACTTATATTATGTTCTGGATCAATCTGACCCACAATGCATTTGTGAGATGCTGAAGTACTGGTTAACCGAGGATGCTTTCTTGAAATTGTGAGAGTATTTCTCATTTAGAGTCAGGAACTGGAAAGTTTGGACTCTCTGAGTTATATTTATGCATCTGGCACTTTTACTTGAAGAAATGTGAGCTGCATTGAAGGTGTTTTATCAGTTCATCATGTGACTTTAGCTGGGAATCAGTCATGATCAGCATAGCACACAAGAAACAAAAGTAAAAATTATAAAAAATAATAAATGTAATACAGAATACCTAGAATACTGTTTCAGGAAAAACTAAATTTGTCAAACACAGTTTTAAAATTGTTCTCATGTTTAGTTTTTTGTAATGTGTGAGAGGTATTAATGTTAAAAAATATGGTAAAAATGTAAAAAAAAAAAATCTACATTTTAAATAAAAAAAAGCAAAATATTTTAATTTTGTTTATAATATTCACATTCATAAAAATGGTTTTGGTAACGTGTAAGAAGTATTATTGCTAAAAAAAACATTTACAAATAACAAAAATCACATGTTTTTATTTTAAATTTTAAATAATTAAAATAAATATTTATATAAAAATATTTTTTAAAATAATTCAAAATAAAATGTTTATAATATTTACATTTCATGAAACACAATTGTTTAACAAAAGCTGTCAAATACAGTTTTTTATGTTCTCATATTTACTTTTTTTGTAAAGTCTGAGAAGTATTCATGTTAAAAAAATGAAAAATTAAACATTTATTAAAAAAATCTAGATTTTAAATGTAAAATAACACAAAATACGTTAAATACTTTTTATAATATTCACTTTTTGTACTTTTGTGTAATGTGTGAGAAGAAGCATTAATTCTAAAAAAAAAAAAAAATACATTTAAACATAAAATAAAGCAAACTATTTGAAATACTGTTATAAAATTCACATTTCATGTTTCCAGCAAAAGTTGTGAAATATGTTTTTTCATGGTGATTTTTGTCGAACTGACCCAGAACATGAAGATCATACCCTGAATGTATCTGAACATGATTTAAGGGTTAAGTTGAGCACCATGAATTAAAACAGCATAACAAACGCTCATAAATACTCCGTATGACGCGTGAGCTGTGCATCTAATGCATGTTTACAGAGAAACAGAAGAGCCATGCATTCTGTGAACATCAGCTGAAAACACCACACGATGTGCATTACAGCTTTCATCACGGCAGAAGATAAAATAAAGATGAGATAAAGCCGGTGCACTAATTCCACCCAGCGGATATTTCTCCGAGAGAGAAAAAAAGTGTGTTTCTGTCAAGCATCAGCATTCATCTCACTGACGGAATATTAACTATTAATTCCCATTAAAACAAGAGTCAGAGGAAGATGATGAAGATGATGAAGAGGCTGAAGTGATGTGACTGTGTCTTAATGAGGCTCTGAATATTTGATGGCGGCGTGATCTCCGAGCCGGAGAGAGACGTGAGCTCTTCACAATCACAGAGATCACTGACGCTATCATCAACATATTACAGACCTGGACTGATGCTGAAAAACATGTTGATAAAGTCAGAGGTCCTAAAGACTCTTAAAGGAATAAAGCTGTAATGTGTTCACCCTCAGTCCACAGTGTGTGTCTTCATCAGGTTTGTAGAAATGTGTCTCTGCATCAGTGTCTCAGCAATGCAAGTGAATGGGTGCCGTCAGAATGAGAGCTGATAAAAACATCACAATAATACACAGCACTCCAGTCCATCAGTTAACATCAAAAGCTCAAACAAATCCAGCATTAAAGTGCCTCTATTATGTATTTGTGAAGATGATCTTTCATGCAGTGTGTAAGTGAATGAACACATCTGCAGAGTGTTAAATCTGAAAGTGCTCCGTGTATAAAGTTATCGTCTCAAAAGAAAGAGTCGACTCTGAATCATTGAAACGAGTCGTTTTTAAAACCAATCCCTGTTTGACGTCAACATGAATCATTAGCATATTCCCCGCCCACTTGTTGCCACTAGGTGCTACTTTTGTAGCTGTTTCCACGGTAACGCTGTACACAAAGTAACACTGAGCTCTGCTTTAAATGAAATCGACCAATCAGAGCAGAGTAGCGTCACGCAGAGGAGGAGTTTGGAGAAATGAATCGTTTGGGAGTCGTTGAGCAAATAAGATAAAAATAAATGCATATTATAAGAAAATAAGTGTTTTTTGACCTTGAATGCATGTCAACCTGTTGTTGAGGATCCCACAACCAAAATATGAACCTTTCATAACCCATAATAGGGCACTTTAACAGGTTTTTAACTAAAATACGAGTCCATAATCCATAATAACGCTTCCTTCAGTGAAAAAATGTTCTGGTCTGAATCAGGAGAGAAATCTGCATCAGATCAAGCAGCGTTTACAAGACAAAACAGCTCTAAACTAATATGAGGCGGGATTTTGACAACAGCAGATGCACTTTTTCACTGGAGGAAGAGTTATTATGGATTATGGACTCAATGTATTTGAGTTAAAAACACTTAATGATGGATTTGTTTCAGTTTTTGTCTTCTCCAGATGTTAACTGATGGACTGGAGTGCTGTGGATTATTGTGATGTTTTTATCAGCTCTCATTCTGACGGCACCCATTCACTGCAGAGCATCCATTGCTGAGACACCGATGCAGAGACACATTTCTACAAACCTGATGAAGAAACAAACTCATCCTGATCTCAGAAATTACAGTAACACTATCAATCTGATATCAGTGACACTGTCAGACGTGACCTGAATTGATCTGAATATCATCTTCTGAGTACTTCTGTGAAGCGCAGCAGTAATGAAGTTCCTCACCTGTATCTCTTCACGCCGCTCTGCCCTGCGTGTCTCGTCTGGACTCGGCGGCTCGCGCCAAACCGTCGGCCATCAGAGCTTCTTCCAGACTGCGGCGCGCCTGATGCACCTTCAGCTCCTGCTCTCTGAGGAGGAAGAGGAGGAGAGCTGATGAAGGCTCTGACCTGTCAATCAAACCCACAACAACAGCGGGTGTCTCTTCTCTTCTGAGATGAAAGAGCTTGATGTGGAGCTCCATGCTAACTTATCATACCTCCTTTAAGTTTCACCTGAAGACGTGAGTCAACGTTAATGTTACAAACTAAATTCTGCTGTACTAGTTGAGATTGTTATGCTGTATACAGTACATGAGGTGGTTTGGTTGAGTACTGATTAAGGCTATTGTCACTTGTCTGTATGCACACACACACACTCACACACACACTCACACACACACACTCACACACACTCACACACACACACACACACACACACACACTCACACACACACACACTCACTCACTCACTCACACACACTCACTCACACACACTCACACACACACACACACACACAACACACACACACACTCACTCACTCACTCACACACACACACACACTCACACACACACACACACACACACACACACACACACACACACACACACACACAGGCTTTTGTCGCAGCTCTTACGAGACGGAGGAGGAAGCGAGCGTTTCCAGCGTGTCTTGAATGATAATGATGCACATGAAGCGGCTGACAGTCCTGCGTTTCCAACACAAGATCTGCACTGAACACACACTAATGCATGCATGCTATTACTGATTCCTGCTCGTATGAACCTCTCAATCGCTTCCTGCTTAGAACATGAAGAACACAGAGAATGAAATCTCTCCAGCCCTCACAGACAGCACACAGCTCTAATGCATGAGTCTGAACACACACACACACACACACACACACACACACGTGCTGCATGTGTGTGCATCTACTGCCATCTTGTGTTTTGGACTGGAAAACTGTCTTAAGACGTTGAACCGGTAGGAGAAATTTGAACATTTAGCTCCTTTGGATAATTATGAATCTACCAGCCATATTTCAGTATGGAAACATATCTGTGTCAACAATAACAGAACTATTAATAGACAACAACGAAATCATTATAACAAATAAATTAATTATAAAAAATAAATAACTGATGAACTAATAAATAATAAAAATATTAAAAAAAATAAAAAAATAATAATAATTAAATGTTAAAATAAATAAATACACTTAAAAACTATTAATTATATTTTTTATTAAGTAAACAAACAAATAAATAGTTCATTTAAAATAAACAATTAATTAATTAATTACACTGTAAAATAAAACTATAAACATATAAATAAATTCATTTAAATTTATAATTCATTTAAAAAATAATAAAAACTAAAATAATTAAAAGAAATATGAAAAATCATTAACATTTTAAAGAATTTATTTAAAATAAATGCATGAATAATTAATAGCAAATAAATAATTAATTTATATCCAAAAATCAAATCACTGAGGGTGCTTCTCAAATTAGTGAGAATGCTCTAACCTTAATATATATATATATATATATATATATATATATATATATATATATATATATATATATATATATATATATATTAGTGTTGTCAAACTATTAATCGCATCCAAAATAAAAGTTTTTGTTTACATTATATATGTGTGTGTACTGTGTATATTTATTATGTATATATAAATACACACACATACAGTATATATTTTGAAAATATTTACATGTATATACATTTATATATTTATATTCTTATATTTTATATTATACACAAATATATTTAATATATAAACATAACATATTTTTCTTAAATATATACATGCATGTGTTTGTATTTATATATATACCTAATAAATACACACAGTATACACACATATATTATGTAAACAAAAACGTCTCTGTTACGTATGTAACCTTCGTTCCCTGAAGGAGGGAACGGAGACGTACGTCGGAACTGACCGAGGAATTGGGGATCACCTTGGGAGACCAATCTACTTCGAGTGTAAGAAAACGAGCCAATGCACATTGGCATGCGATAATTGCAACAGCTGCTCTGCGCTACAGCGCGAGTATTTAATGAGCAGCAGGTGCGTCGCATATTTGTTTTTCCACTGAGGAGCCGAGCTAGTGACTCGGCCGTACAGCGGAGGTACAACGACTGTGGCGACGGGATGTACATCTCCGTTCCCTCCTTCAGGGAACGAGGGTTACATACGTAACCGAGACGTTCCCTTTCAGTCGGTCACGTTCGACGTACGTCGGAACTGACCGACGAATTGGGGACAGAAATAACCACTAAAGCATCACAGCCATACAGTTATAGTCGTTGCAAACCTGCATGACTTTGTGTTTTAGAAAACTAAACAAAAGTTTGTGTCACACACAGCTCTCTTAACAGGTACAGTACACGAGTACACACTCAGCAACAGGGATACAGATAGTTCAGCACAGACATGATCAGTTATAGTGTTGCACACACACTGCATGACTTTGTGTTTTAGGACACACACACACACACACAGACACAGTTTGTGTCACACACACACTCACTCACTCACTCACTCACTCACTCACTCACTCACACACACAATCACTCACTCACTCACACACACACACACACATCACACACACACACACACTCACACACACACACACACACACACACACAGACAGACACACACACACACACACTTTTGTTTTTTGGTACGGGGACTCACATAGGCGTATGTTTATACTGAACAACTGTTTGCTATTGCCTACACCTACCTACACCTAATCTTAGCCTCACAGAGACTGTGTGCATTACACATTTTCAAAAAACACCATTGTATGTTTTTAAGCCTTTTGAATTACGGACATAGGCAGTGTCCTCATACACACACCTTCAACATTGTAATACACTCTCATACACACATCACACTACACACATTTTGTCACACGTAACACACACACACACACACTCACACACACACACACACACACACACACACTCACACACACACACACACACACACACACACACACACACACACACAACACAGACACACACACACACTCACACACACACACACACACACACACACACTCACACTCACACACACACACACACTCACTCACACTCACACACTCACACACACTCACACTCACACTCACACACACAGACACACAGGCTTTTGTCGCAGCTCTTACGAGACGGAGGAGGAAGCGAGCGTTTCCAGCGTGTCTTGAATGATAATGATGCACATGAAGCGGCTGACAGTCCAGCATTTCCAACACAAGATCTGCACTGAACACACACTAATGCATGCATGCTATTACTGATTCCTGCTCGTATGAACCTCTCAATCTCTTCCTTCTTAGAACATGAAGAACACAGAGAATGAAATCTCTCCAGCCCTCACAGACAGCACACAGCTCTAATGCATGAGTCTGAACACACACACACACACACACACACACACACACGTGCTGCATGTGTGTGCATCTACTGCCATCTTGTGTTTTGGACTGGAAAACTGTCTTAAGACGTTGAACCGGTAGGAGAAATTTTAACATTTAGCTCCTTTGGATAATTATGAATCTACCAGCCATATTTCAGTATGGAAACATATCTGTGTCAACAATAACAGAACTATTAATAGACAACAACGAAATCATTATAACAAATAAATTAATTATAAAAAATAAATAACTGATGAACTAATAAATAATAAAAATATAAAAAAAAAAAAAAATAAAAAATAATTAAATGTTAAAATAAATAAATACACTTAAAAACTATTAATTATATTTTTTATTAAGTAAACAAACAAATAAATAGTTCATTTAAAATAAACAATTAATTAATTAATTACACTGTAAAATAAAACTATAAACATAAAATAAAATAAATTCATTTAAATTTATAATTCATTTAAAAAATAATAAAAACTAAAATAATTAAAAAAATATGAAAAATCATTAACATTTTAAAGAATTTATTTAAAATAAATGCATGAATAATTAATAGCAAATAAATAATTAATTTATATCCAAAAATCAAATCACTGAGGGTGCTTCTCAAATTAGTGAGAATGCTCTAACCTTAATATATATATATATATATATATATATATATTATTGCTGTCAAACTATTAATCGCATCCAAAATAAAAGTTTTTGTTTACATTATATATGTGTGTGTACTGTGTATATTTATTATGTATATATAAATACACACACATACAGTATATATTTTGAAAATATTTACATGTATATACATTTATATATTTATATTCTTATATTTTATATTATACACAAATATATTTAATATATAAACATAACATATTTTTCTTAAATATATACATGCATGTGTTTGTATTTATATATATACCTAATAAATACACACAGTATACACACATATATTATGTAAACAAAAACTGTCTCTGTTGACGTATGTAACCTTACGTTTCCCTGAAGAGATGGGAACGGAGACGTACGTACGGAAACTAGACCGAGGAATTGAGTGAGAATCACCTTGGGAGACCAATCTACTTCGAAGTGATACAGATTAACACGAGCCAATGCACATTGGCATGCGATAATTGCAACAGCTGAAACTCTGACGCTACAGCGCGAGTATTTAATGAGCAGCAGGTGCGTCAAGCATATTTGTTTTTCCACTGAGGAGCACGAGACTAGTGTTACTCGGCCGTACAGCGGAGGTACAACGATCTGTGGCGACGGGATGTACATCATCCGTAATCCCCTCCTTCAGGGAACGAGGGTTTACATTACGTAACTTCTTGAGACGTTTCCAACTTTCAGTCGGTCACGTTCGACGTACGTCGGAACTGACCGACGAATTGGGGATATCTACCAATACGCCACTGTCACTGGCCCTTCCAGCGCTCTGCCTGAGACTCCTGGACCGCCCCCAACTTGTCGGAGCGGGAGTCAGGGCTCTAAGCAGAGAAGGTCAGTCACTGCTGTTCTGCAAGACCCACTCAGTGTGACTATTGGATAACGCTGGGAAAACGTGCCCTAGAGGGAAGGGGATGCTATGGAAGCCACATCCTGCCCGTAGGAAGGTAACTGTGGCAGTTACACATATGGACTAGCCAAGAGGGTAGTACAACATATGGAAGTCTCCAGGTTGGTTCCAACCTAGTTCTAGGGGGGAAAGAACACCAGCAGAGACGACAGAGCGGGCTCTGTCGAGGGAACGACATGGGCTAGCCGGACTGGGTAGCCTTCCGTGGACGAATACACATATGGTGTCGCTGCTGGGACCACACATATGGACACCCTGCCTAACACAGGTTCCACAATACAATGAGTGAAGGCCTGGCATCAGACGCTCTGCCACGTCTGACTGCCGAGGGATGACGGAGGAACTCACAGGGTTAGCCATACCTGGGGAACTCTACTGGAGCAAAAGACGCACGTATCTGGCCCATCGGGCAGGAATGGCGTTGCGAGCCGAAACTTAGAATGGGTCCTTCGCACTACTGGCCCCACTACTTCAACCTCCTCACCGCTCTAAGGAACCTGACGACCAGGTCGTGCTTACCAAGAGACTTACCATCAACTGCGTCGTGATGTGCGGCAATTGCGGCAACATACACCTTCAGGGTGGAGGGAGACAGCCTACGCTCCAACCCTTCTTGCAGGAAGGAAAGCACAACTCTGACCGGACATCT
>JALXFT010003391.1:132500-140001 GCA_023376895.1 Aspiorhynchus laticeps | reverse complement strand
TCGGGGGTCTTCCCGTGAGAAGAACACCAATCAACGAACAGGTTCCACTTCAGAGCATAGAGGCGCCTTGTAGAGGGGGCTCTAGCGGAAGTGATGGTGTCTACCACTGATTGGGGTAGGTCACCTAGAACCTCCACGTCCCATCCAGGGACCAGACATGAAGCTTCCAGAGGTCTGGACGCGGGTGCCAAAAGGTGCCCCATCTCTGAGAAAGCAGGTCCTTCCTCAGAGGAATGGGCCAAGGAGGGGCTGTTGCGAGTTCCGAGAACCAAGGCCGGCTGGGCCAGTATGGCGCAACTAACAGGACCTGCTCCTCGTCCTCCTTGGCTTTGCACAGGATCTGTGCGAGAAGGCTCACTGGGGGAAATGCATATTTGCGAAGGCCCTGGGGCCAGCTGTGCGCCAGTGCATCCGTGCCGAGAGTGCCCTCGGTCAGAGAATAAAACAGCTGGCAATGGGTCGAGTCCAGAGAGGCAAACAGGTCTACCTGTGCGGCTCCGAAGAGACCCCAAATCAGCTGGACCACCTGGGGATGGAGTCGCCACTCTCCCGGAAGCGCAGAAAATAATTAAATGTTAAAATAAATAAATACACTTAAAAACTATTAATTATATTTTTTATTAAGTAAACAAACAAATAAATAGTTCATTTAAAATAAACAATTAATTAATTAATTACACTGTAAAATAAAACTATAAACATAAAATATAAATAAATTAATTTAAATTATAATTCATTTAAAAAATAATAAAAACTAAAATAATTAAAAAAATATTAAAAATCATTAACATTTTAAAGAATTTATTTAAAATAAATGCATGAATAATTAATAGCAAATAAATAATGAATTTATTTCCAAAAATCAAATCACTGAGGGTGCTTCTCAAATTAGTGAGGATGCTCTAACCTTAATATATATATATATATATATATATATATTAGCTGTCAAACTATTAATCGCATCCAAAATAAAACGTTTTTGTTTACATAATATATGTGTGTGTACTGTGTATATTTATTATGTGTATATAAATACACACACATACAGTATATATTTTGAAAATATTTACATGTATATACATTTATATATTTATATTCTTATATTTTATATTATACATAACATATATTTAATATATAAACATAACATATTTTTCTTAAATATATACATGCATGTGTTTGTATTTATATATATATACCTAATAAATACACACAGTATACACACATATATTATGTAAACAAAAACTTGTCTCTGTTGGATGCGTATGTAATCACGATTAATCGTTTGACAGCACTGATATATATATATATAATATATGATTCGTGCTGAACGGAGACGTACCGTCGGAACAAAAACTCGAGGAGCTCGGTGAGTGGATTGTAACCTCTGATTGAAGAAATCAATCTACATTCGAGTCCGACTCATATTGAAAACGTGCCAATCTGCTCATTGGCATGCGTATTTAACCACTGCACCACAGCACAAGCTCTGCGTCTCATCAGTACGCTGAAGTAACTCTAAACAGCTACAGCAGGAAAATGCGTCGCATTTCACTTGTGTTGTTCCAACTGAGGATGCCGATCTAAGTTTAGCTCCGGAGCGTAATCAATCGGAGGTAGAACGACATAAGTGTTTCAGCTCGGCGTGAACTGTGACATCTCCGATTCCCTCCTTCAGGGAACTGAGGGTTACATACGTAACCGAGACGTTCCCTTTCAGTCGGTCACGGTGTCGACGTACGTCGGATTACTGACCGTACGAATTGGGGATATCTACCAATACGCCACTGTCACTGGCCCATTCCAGTTTCTTGCTCTGCCTGAGACTTCCCTGGGACTCGCCCCCAACTTGTCGTGAGCGGGAGTCAGGGCTCTAAGCAGAGAAGGTCAGTAAACACATGCTGTTCTGCAAGTACCCTACTCAGTGTGACTATTGGATATACGCTGGGAAAAATTCGTGCCACTAGAGGGAAGGGGATGCTATGGAAGCCACATCCTGCCCGTAGGAAGGTAACTGTGGCAGTTACACATATGGACTAGCCAAGAGGGTAGTACAACATATGGAAAGTCTCCGGTTGGTTCCAACCATAGTTCTAGGGGGGAAAGAACACCAGCAGAGACGACAGAGCGGGCTCTGTCGAGGGAACGACATGGGCTAGCACGGACTGGGTAGCCTTCCGTGGACGAATACACATATGGTGTCGCTGCTGGGACCACACATACTGGACACCCTGCCTAACACAGGTTCCACAATACAATGAGTGAAGGCCTGGCATCAGACGCTCTGCCACGTCTGACTGCCGAGGGATGACGGAGGAACTCACAGGGTTAGCCATACCTGGGGAACTCTACTGGAGCAAAAGACGCACGTATCTGGCCCATCGGGCAGGAATGGCGTTGCGAGCCGAAACTTAGAATGGGTCCTTCGCACTACTGGCCCCACTACTTCAACCTCCTCACCGCTCTAAGGAACCTGACGACCAGGTCGTGCTTACCAAGAGACTTACCATCAACTGCGTCGTGATGTGCGGCAATTGCGGCAACATACACCTTCAGGGTGGAGGGAGACAGCCTACGCTCCAACCCTTCTTGCAGGAAGGAAAGCACAACTCTGACCGGACATCTTCGGGGGTCTTCCCGGTGAGAAGAACACCAATCAACGAACAGGTTCCACTTCAGAGCATAGAGGCGCCTTGTAGAGGGGGCTCTAGCGGAAGTGATGGTGTCTACCACTGATTGGGGTAGGTCACCTAGAACCTCCACGTCCCATCCAGGGACCAGACATGAAGCTTCCAGAGGTCTGGACGCGGGTGCCAAAAGGTGCCCCATCTCTGAGAAAGCAGGTCCTTCCTCAGAGGAATGGGCCAAGGAGGGGCTGTTGCGAGTTCCGAGAACCAAGGCCGGCTGGGCCAGTATGGCGCAACTAACAGGACCTGCTCCTCGTCCTCCTTGGCTTTGCACAGGATCTGTGCGAGAAGGCTCACTGGGGGAAATGCATATTTGCGAAGGCCCTGGGGCCAGCTGTGCGCCAGTGCATCCGTGCCGAGAGTGCCCTCGGTCAGAGAATAAAACAGCTGGCAATGGGTCGAGTCCAGAGAGGCAAACAGGTCTACCTGTGCGGCTCCGAAGAGACCCCAAATCAGCTGGACCACCTGGGGATGGAGTCGCCACTCTCCCGGAAGCGCAGGCTGTCGTGAGAGCTCGTCGGCTGCACGATTGAGCACGCCACGGATGTGAACGTCCCGAAGCGACCTCAGATGCTTCTGACTCCAGAGGAGGAGATGGCGGGCGAGTTGCCACATGCGGCGGGAGCGTAGACCACCCTGGCGGTTGATGTATGCAACGGTTGCAGTATTGTCCGTACGGATCAGCACGTGCTTGCCATGTAGCGGCCCTTTGAGGCGGCCCAGCGCAAGACGTACCGCTAGCAACTTGAGGCAGTTGATGTGCCAATGCAGTTGAGGTCCCGTCCACAGACCCGACACTGCATGCCCATTGTACGTGGCCCCCCAGCCCGTGGCAGAGGCAGCCGTGAAAACCACAGCATGCCTGGACACTTGTTCTAGGGGGACTACTGACCGTAGAAATGAAGGGTCTGACCATGGGCTGAAGGTTTGACGACAGTACGGGGTGATGGACACCCGGTGTGTGCTGCTCTGCCATGCCCATCTCGGGCCTCGGCTGTGAAGCCAGTGCTGAAGCGGCCTCATATGAAGCAACCCGAGCGGCGTTACTGCGGCTGTGGATGCCATATGCCCCAGGAGCCTCTGAAAAAGTTTCAGTGGGGCCGCTGTCCTGCCTCTGAACGAATCCAGGCAGTTCAACACTGACTGGACACGCTCCTCTGTGAGTCGCGCTGTCTGGTTGACCGAGTCCAACTCCATACCGAGAAAAGAGATCCTCTGCACAGGGGAGAGTTTGCTCTTTTCCCAGTTGACCCGAAGTCCCAACAGGCTGAGGTGACGGAGCACCATGTCCCTGTGTTCGCACAACTGGTCCCGAGACTGTGCCAGGATCAGCCAGTCGTCGAGATAGATGAGAATGGGACTTTCGTAAAGACGCGAGGCGACAGGGACAGCCCGAAGGGTAGGACCTTGTACTGATACGCTCGACCCTCGAACGCAAACCATAGGAATGGCCTGTGTTGGGGGAGAATCGAGACATGAAAGTACGCATCCTTCAGGTCGATCGCTGCAAACCAATCTCGGGAACGGATGCACTCGAAAATGCATTTTTGCGTTAACATCTTGAACGGGAGCTTGTGCAGAGCCCGGTTCAAGGTTCGCAGGTCCAAGATTGGCCGTAACCCACCACCTTTCTTGGGCACAATGAAGTAGGGTCTGTAAAACCCTGCCTTCATATCGGCTGGAGGGACCGGCTCGACCGCATCCTTCGCCAGGAGGACTTCGATCTCTTTCCTGAACTTGGGGGGACGCCGGGCGAACTGAATCGCATAGCCGAGTCTGATGGTGCGGATGAGCCAGGCTCCCAGACACCGTGCAAGCGGGACCAACGGAACCACAGACGTACCCGGGGTGGGACAGCGAGGTGGAACACAGGGACTCAACTCGGGAGGCACTGAGGTGGCCCGAAGTGGAGTCTGCGTGAGCTGCGCAACACATACCTGGTTCCAGGGAGGGGCAGCGGGAGTGAGAGAAGGCCTGGTGACGTCCTCGAACCACACACCACTGACTGCTGGTGAAGAGAGAGGGGGAAAGGGGTGGCAAGGTGTTTGCAACACGTCGCACACCGCCAACCGTGCCCTCTTGTGACCAAGAGATATAGGAAATTGCTCTTTTATTGAAAATGTGGGTACCAACATTTTGGCGGAACAAAAACAAAAGGAAACAAAAGATTCTCCACCCGGCCCTCCTCTGGGGGAGGGAGTGATGCAGACACCATCTCCCGAAGAGCAGATCCTCCCACCTCTGGGTCGCCCGTCTCAGGGCCGCTTACCTTTACGCTTGCCGCCTGGTTTGACGGGGGCCTGGACGGGCTGGGCGTTCCCCTTGCGGCCGGCCGCCTGCCGCCTAGGCTCAAACACGTGAGGCAGTAATCATGACCATCACCAGGGGCCAGGTAGCGACCGCATCCAGTAGCACACGGTCTGAATGACATCTTGAAAAAGACGCAGGGTCAAACCATGTGTGCTCTTTTAGGAATTTGCTCTCTACTGGTGCTGAAACGCACAGGGAAATGGCCGCGGCTGCACAACAGTAGTGCAAGCCTGTTGTGAGCACTCACACTCGTTGAAGACGCAACTCTCAGCTGTATAAACAGCGATCTCGTTGAAGGCGCCCTCTTCACGAGCTGTGAGAACAGCTGTTTTTGCTCTCTCGTGAGATCGCGACCAACACTGTCAGCGCCGTCACACCCGCACCAGACACGCAGAGACTCCTTCCCAAACGAGCAGCTCGTCTTCCACCACTTCCGAAGAAGAAAGAAACACACACACGCAGGAACAGCACATGTGCTTGGCTCTGAAGTGAAAAGCAAATATGCGACACACCTGCTGCTCATTAAATACTCGCGCTGTAGCGCAGATCAGCTGTTGCAATTATCACATGCCAATGTGCATTGGCTCGTTTTCTTACACTCAAAGTAGATTGGTCTCCCAAAGTGATCCCCAATTCGTCGGTCAGTTCCGACGTACGTCGAATGTGACCGACTGAAAGGGAACTTGTATTTTGGATGCGATTAATCATGATTAATCATTTGACAGCACTAATATATATATATACAGTGGCATGCGAAAGTTTGGGAACCCCTTGTAGAATCTGTGAAAATGTAAATAATTTTAACAAAATAAGAGAGATCATACAAAATGCATGTTATTTTTTATTTAGTACTGTCCTGGGTAAGATATTTTACATAAAATATGTTTACATATAGTCCACAAGACAAAAAAATAGCTGAAATTATTCAAATAACCCCCTTCAAAAGTTTGGGAACCCTTGGTTCTTAATACTGTGTGAGGTTAACTGGATGATCTACGACTGTTCTTTTGTTTTGTGTTACAACTATTAAAAAAGGTTCAAACATTCACTGATGCTCCAGAAGGAAACACGATGCATTAAGAGCCGGGGGGTGAAAACTTTTTGAATTTGAAGATCAAGGTAAATTGTACTTAATTTGTCTTCCGGGAAACATGCAAGTATCTTCTGTTGCTTCCGAAGGGCAGTAATAAATGGAAAAAAATATATATTTCAACAAAAGAAAAAAGTTGAAAATCTTCATCCTGTTCAAAAGTTTTCAACAGCCAGCTCTTAATGCATCGTGTTTCCTTCTGGAGCATCAGTGAATGTTTGAACCTTTTTTAATAGTTGTGTTTGAGTCCATCAATTGTCCTCAGTGTGAAAAGATGGATCTCAAAATCATACAGTCACTGCTGGAAAGGGTTCAAATATGCAAAAATGCTGGAAAACTGCAGAATCTACAGAACGTGGAGGATTTGTCTGAAGAACAGCTCAGTTCAACTGTTCAGAACAAACAAGGGACTCATGAACAACCAACACAAAACAAAAGAACAGTCGTGGATCATCCAGGTAACCTCACACAGTATTAAGAACCAAGGGTTCCCAAACTTTTGAGGGGGGTTATTTGAATAATTTCAGCTATTTTTTTGTCTTGTGGACTATATGTAAACATATTTTATGTAAAATATCTTACTCAGGACAGTACTAAATAAAAAATATCATGCATTTTGTACGATCTCTCTTATTTTGTTAAAATTATTCACATTTTCACAGATTCTACAAGGGGTTCCCAAACTTTCGCATGCCACTATATATATATATATATATATATGATTCGTGCTGAACACAACACCTGAACAAAAACTCCAAATTTGAGCTCGGTGAGTGGATTCTAACTTAAACGCCTCTGATTCAAGAAATCAACACATCAGTCTGACTCATTTATTGAAAGTGAATCTGCTAACCAGCGTATTTAACCACTGCACCACAGCACAGGCCCAGCGTCTCATCAGTATGCTGAATAAACTCTAAACAACTACAGCAGGAAAATCTTATTTCACTTGTGTTTTTCAAACAGCACGCATCCAATTTAGTGCCGGAATGACTCTCGCGCATCAATCTCAGGAGAAGCGGAAGGGTTTCAGCTCGGCGTGAACTGTGACACTGATTCCTGACGCTCATGAATACAGAAAACATCCACCTCACTGCAGAATTAACACTCAATGATATTTCAGTGTTACACTTACTCATGAGATCACGCAGTGCATTACATGGCATAATTAATGCATTCTAATACGTCTATAATGCATTATATTTTATATTTATATTTATATATTTATGCATTTAGCAGACGCTTTTATCCAAAGCGACTTACAGTGCATTCAGGCCATACATGTTTTTTTTTTTATCACTATGTGTGTTCCCTGGGAATCGAACCCACAACCTTTTGTGCTGCTAACGCAATGCTCTACCACTGAGCCACAGGAACACTATATATAAAGCATTATATATAAAGACTTCCAGTATTT
>JALXFT010003391.1:117500-122500 GCA_023376895.1 Aspiorhynchus laticeps | reverse complement strand
ACTCCATACAAGTCTTCACAACTCCATGCATCTCCAAACAAGTTTTCACAACTCCACACAACTCCATGCATCTCCAAACAACTCCACACAACTCCATGCATCTCCAAACAACTCCACACAACTCCATGCATCTCCAAACAAGTCTTCACATCTCCATGCATCTCCAAACAAGTCTTCACAATTCCATGCATCTCCAAACGAGTCTTCACAACTCCATGCATCTCCATGCATCTCCAAACAAGTCTTCACAACTCCATGCATCTCCAAACAAGTCTTCACAACTCCACACAACTCCATGCATCTCCAAACGAGTCTTCACAACTCCACACAACTCCATGCATCTCCAAACAAGTCTTCACAACTCCATGCATCTCCATGCATCTCCAAACAGTCTTCACAACTCCATGCATCTCCATGCATCTCCAAACAAGTCTTCACAACTCCAATCGCATCTCCAAACAAGTCTTCACAACTCCAAGCATCTCCAAACGAGTCTTCACAACTCCATGCATCTCCATGCATCTCCAAACGAGTCTTCAAAACTCCACACAACTCCATGCATCTCCAAAAAATTCTTCACAACTCCATGCATCTCCATGCATCTCCAAACAAGTCTTCACAACTCCATGCATCTCCAAACAAGTCTTCACAACTCCACACAACTCCATGCATCTCCAAACAAGTCTTCACAACTCCATGCATCTCCATACAAGTCTTCACAACTCCACACAACTCCATGCATCTTCATGCTAGAGCCAGACTGATATGGGTTTTTGGGGGCCGATGCCGATATTGATACTAAGGAGTAAAAAAGTCCAATATCGGTATATCGGCTGATATTCTTTATGTGTATATTATATTTTTTGGCGGGAATCCCCTGGTACAATTCACATTCCAGGGGCTAAATATCACGTTATTGGGGTCACTTCAACCCGCGGACAAGAAAAACAACCCACAGCAACAGTGTTAAAGTAGCCCGATTCTGCAGGAAAACCATGGACTTGGCAACACTGGTGTCACTACAGTGACCTGGATCGCCAGTAGCAAACAATGGAGCGCGCTCTGCTGGACAAACTAAGTAATTACACCATTTACAAGCATTTTATCTGCGTCATATGTTCTGTAAAAAACTGTTCATATCGGTGGCATATCTGCGGTATATACGGCGATGCAGATATATCTGCGACAGTCTCATATCAGCCGATAAAATCTGAAAAACAATAAATCAGTCGGGCTCTGTTCTTTCTCAGACATGTTTTTGTGGGATTCATCTGATAAACCTTAAAAACATTTAAAAAAATGTACAAACATGATTAAGGAATTCAGTAGGACAATATGTAGCCATATTCTTTGAGTGTCTAGAAATTTCACAAGCAATATTACAATTATTTTTTATTATTATTTAAAAGAAAAGACTGCATGATTTCAATGGCATTACTAACAATGATATTTGAGGCAATAACGTTTACTGCTTTTTATAAATTGATTTTGGGCTCTACTTCAGGCATCTCCATGCAACTCCACGCAACTTTTCAGATGCAAACAAACAAGTGTAAATGTATCTGATTTTGAAACCACATAAATCACACTTCCAGATAACCAGATATCAAGAGAACTACTGCAACACACAACTCTACACAACTCTCCACACATCTAATGGCAAGCTCACACTACATGATTTTTGTCTGGATTTTGCTGTTGCGGACAGATTTCCAGAGTCTGCGACAAAACCCCTGGATTGCAACCAAACTGGTTCTCGTTGCGGTCGCCGAAGTTCGTTAGCGCCACGTGATCTCGTAATGTGAGAGACACAATGATAAGGTGGAACTAATCCAGCCAATCACAGTGCAGATGGTCTTATCATGCATCTTTATGAACAGAAACGAAAAGCCACAAATTAATTAAATCAACCAACAAGAAATACATTTAACAAATGCATAGATTGTGTATATAATACCACGTTTCATTGTACTGTTTAATTACCTCCAACTCTTTCTGCAGTACTGACAGTCCTTGTTGTCCACGTCTTCCAAGCCATTGTTTCTGACATATTCTCTTTTGTCATGGTTTCTTCTTTCTTCGGATAAAATAACTGCACAGACCAATTGAAGGGCCAGTTGATTATCCATACTTGAAGAAATGGCCTATAATTCACTGTAATTTATGTGAGAATACGTATTTTCGCTGATGGTCGGGAACGCCTCTTCACCGAATGTTTTGTAGTGTGTGCACCTCGTCAGTGTTGTGTTGTGTAGTATGTGCACAGCTATGACAAGACGACGACAGATGAGAAGAAACCTCATTGCACAGTGATTCGGCTAGTCTTCCATACATGTAGTGTGAGCTTGCCATAAACGCAACTGCACACAACTCCACGCAACTCAACACAACTCTTTACATTTCCACACAACTCCACGCATCTCCATACAACTCTTCACAACTCCATGCATCTCCACACATTTCAAAACTCCTCTCAACTCCATGCATTTCCACACAACTCCACGCATCTCATACAACTCTTCCCAACTCCATGGAACTCTATGCATCTTCACGAATCTCCATGCAACTCCACGCATCTCCATGCAATTCCTTGCATCTCCACGCATATCTCCATACGACTCTTCGCATCTCCAACTACACGTAACGTCCACGCATCTTTACACATCTCCACACATTTCCATGCAACTCCACATATCTCCATACAACGCATCACAACTCCATGCATCTCCATACAACGCTTCACAACTCCATGCATCTCCACACATTTCAAAACTCCTCACAACTCCATGCATTTCCACATAACTCCACGCATCTCATACAATTCTTCACAACTCCATGCATCTTCACGCATCTCCACACATTTCAAAACTCCTAACAACTCCATGCATTTCCACAAAACTCCATGCATCTCATACAACTCTTCACAACTCAATGCATCTCCACGCATCTTCACACATCTCCACGCATGTCAAAACTCCTCACAACTCAATGCATTTCCACACATTTCCACACAACTCCACGCATCTCATACAACTCTTCACAACTCCATGCATCTCCACGCATCTCCACGCATGTCAAAACTCCTCACAACTCAATGCATTTCCACGCAACTCCACGCATCTCATACAACTCTTCACAATCCATGGAACTCTATACATCTTCACGCATCTTCACACATCTCCACGCATTGCCATGCAACTCCACATATCTCCATACAACTCTTCACAACCCAACACATTTCCATGCAACTCCACATATCTCCATACAACTCTTCACAACCCAACACATTTCCATGCAAGTCCACATATCTCCATACAACTCTTCACAACTCAACACATTTCCATGCAACTCCACACAACTCATGATGACAGATTTTTCATTTTTAGGTGAACTATCCCTTTAAATACTGCTTCATAATACTTCATCACCAATCAATTTCACTATAGAAAATGTCAAATACAAATATTGTCACACAGGGATTTCCAAACCCAATGAACCTGAGAGAGTGAGATGTGTGTGTTGTTCAGTACCTTGCTCAGGCTGAGGTTTTCGCTGCGCAGTCTCTGCTTGTTCTTCTGCATCTTGCTGGGCATCATTTTGCCCGTGCGGAAGTCGAAACATCCCAGATCCACCGAGTTCCCGAGGTAGCGGGATAACTGCGGTTTACTGCGGAACTTCTTTCCTGTGGGACTGGAGCAAAAAACATCAACATCAACACAATGAATAACTCAACCTAGTTTATTTTTAAAACTTAATCTTCTGACTTCAGACTGAACATGTTCATAGTGGTGAGTTCTGCCTGGACAGAAAGAGTCTCTTCTGCTCATCAAGGCTGCATTGATTTGATCAAAAATACAGTAAAAATTAGGAAATAGTTTTACAATTTCAAACAGCTGTTTTCTATGTGAATGTGTGTTAAACTGTAATTTATTTCTGTGATGCAAGCGCTGTATTTTCAGCATCATTACTCCAGTCTTCAGTGTCACATGATCTTCAGAAATCATAATAATATGCTGATTTGCTGCTCAAGAAACATTTCTGATTATTATCAATGTTGAAAACACTTGTGCTGCACAGTATTATTGTGGAAACTGTTACATTTTATTTTTCAGGATTCACAACAAGAACAGCATTTATTACTTTAACATTATAAACTGTCACATTTGATCAATTTAATGCATGCATGATGAATAAAATAATTAATTTATTTCAAAAAAACAATCCTTTCGACTGAAATCATTTGGTAGTGATACTATTAAAAGGTGTATGTTTTGGTTGTTGGAACTGGCTGTAGGCGATATCATCTTCATGTTCCTGATCTTCCTGATTGTTCTGTTGGCATTATTACAAACATAAAAAACATAACAGGCGCCAGCTGACGTCATCAATCCCTTTTATTATGTCAAACCAACCTTCATATAAAGACATTTTTTACCACCCAATCAATTCATGATATCAGAAAACTCAGTCCCATCCTGCAGTTTCTCTCAGAAACCCTTCATAATAGAGAGCTGGAGTGTGTTGTGAATGTGGTTTCTTGTTGATCTGAATGTATTCCAGCCTGAGACTAAAGCACTAATCTGCTCAGATAAGCTCTGGTCTGCAGGAGTGCTGACCCTTGGACTGACCGCAGCAAACCAGACTTCAGCAGGACTAGTTAACCCGCTGTACGGCTGACACGTCCACACCAACTTACTCACCCATTATGTAACGTCTTATCAGCAGCAAAGGCTATTTTCATGGCAAACACAGGAGAAATTGAAATAATCATAATTCAAGTTTCAATTTATTTATCTTTTTTTAATATATAGCACTTTTCACAATACATATTGTTGCAAAGCAGCTTCACAGAAAACTGCATGCTTTCAATCAGTGTTTTCTTAAATGATTAAGATACTATTAAATATTTTGAATTTGTTTTAATTTGTGTATTATCTGCATTTTCTGTTGTGTTTCTTGTTTTTTAATATGACTATATAGTTTTTATTCATTTTTATTTC
>JALXFT010003391.1:92500-97500 GCA_023376895.1 Aspiorhynchus laticeps | reverse complement strand
ACAGAATGAATAAAATAAATAATACAGGAAGACAACAAATAATATGTATTAAAAAAAAAGCAAAACAAAAGGTAGTACCTCAAATTACGTAACTCAACAGATAATTATGCAGTTTCACAAATTTGACACTTTTTTTAGTTGTTAATGTTTTAAGTGTCGTAATTAGATAGTTAAAGTCACAAAAAAATATGTTGTTTGAGTAATGCTGAAGAATATTTACGTTTCGTTTCGATAGCGCGTGACGTCACTGGGCTATAGCTTCCGGGTGGCGTAACGTTGACGCAATCCGCTGAAAGTCGGTGAGAAGAGCAGCAGCGGCGGTCACTTTGCAGAAATGAAACAAGAACCTTTCAATGATAAACAAGCATTTTATTAGTGCAAGAGACATTTGAAGACCTTTTTCCGCTATAAAGAACTGAACATAAAGCTTGTTTATGGTTTCAAGAAGAACATTTATCCTCCATGGAGTCTTTCCATTGCTTCTTTATTATGGAAAAAGGTTCTTTAGATTATTAAAATGTTCACACCACCATGAAAAAAACAAACAAAAAAAAAAATTTTAAGGCATCAGTGTGGCCAAAAAGCTCCCTGATATGGTTCTAATGATCTCAAATGACATAAATGTGAGACAAGATAATTATTTATTATACACTGTAAAATCTAATTATTTGGGCACTCACATTTAGGGACAGATTGTTAGCGCCACACCATTCAGCCAGCTGTGCCACTTCCTCTCTGTAGTGCGTTTCATCGTTGTTGCTGATGAGACCTACCACTGTTGTGTCATCAGCGAACTTGATGATGTGGTTGGAGCTGAACTTGGCAGTGCAGTCGTGGGTCAGCAGCGGGCTGAGCACACAGCCTTGTGGGGCACCTGTGCTCAGTGTGGTACTGCTCGAGGTGTTGTGGCCGACACGGACTGACTGAGGTCTTCCGGTTAAAAAGTACAGGATCCAATTACAGAGGGAATTGTTAAGGCCCAGCAGATATAGTTTATTTATGAGCTGTTGTGGGATTATTGTGTTGAATGCCGAGCTGAAGTCAATGAACAGCATTCGAACGTAGGAGTCTTTGTTTTCTAGGTGGGTAAGAGCCAGGTGGAGGGTGGAGGAGATTGCATCGTCCTTAGAGCGGTTTGGACGGTATGCAAACTGGAGCGGATCGAGTGTGTTGGGGAGGCTGGTTTTGATTTTTTTGCACGACTAACCTCTCAAAACACTTCATCATGATTGGAGTCAGTGCTATGGGACGGTAGTCGTTTAGGCAGGACCAGTGGTGGTCAGTAACGAAGTAAAAGTAATTTGTTACTGTCAGTGCCGATCCTAGGCTTCGGGGGGCCCTACGCAAAACTGTGTCGCCGGGGGGGACAAAGTACACAGATCAAGTACTTGAGTAAAAGTACAGATACGTATAATAAAATATTACTGCAGTAAAAGTACTGTTTTTTCAATTTTACTCAAGTGAAAGTACAAAAGTACTAGATTTTTTATGTACTTAAGTAAAAAAGTACTGATAGATAGATTTATTTTGCAATTTTATATAGACTACTTTATTTAATTTTATATTAGCACATATTTTTATAATCCTACTGCCCAAAATACCTGGGATTTTCCCAAAATAACCACTATATGGAGTCAAGATATATATTTTGTTGTTGATATGGACTACGTTGATGAGAGTGATGTAGTAATGTTCACTGTGAAGCTTTCACTGAGATAAGAAAGTGTTTTAAAGCTTGTTGTTTTGCAGAACGTCACAGTTATATATGAAATGAGAATTAGGCCTGAAGTTAGGAAGAACATTTTAATGAAAATATAATTATATTTTCATAATGATGTTTTTCTTCTCAAACCTTGTCTGTGGTGTAAAAACACCCCTGTCCAAATGCCCCCAGAGGGCATCACTTCCCACTTTGATAATTACTGTAGTTATGTTCTGAACATCACATGCTTTCTTTTTACCTCAGATGTAATCTATCTAGGTGGTTGAATAAAAATATTTGGACTTTATATCTAAAAATGTCCTCAACTTAGCACCAGCAAGCTTGTTAGCTAGACAGTTAGCATCAGCTAACAATATTTACTTATTTTCAGTATGGTTATGAATAAACATTCATATCTGTCTACTCGGCTAGTTGATATAAACAATATAAAAATGTATACTGTTGATAAACAATTATAAAAACAGACGTCACATAGGGCTAAATGCGTAGCATTTTAATAAAACTGCTAACATTACAGCAGCGGGGAATATGAACGTGCATGAGTTATTTTATTTAATCTGTTATTTTAATGTTTCGTTTTTTGACCTAAAACATAGACACTGACATTGATCTGTCAGCATTCAAGCATTTCAGAGGGCTTAAATAGATCACCCTTTACAGCAGATTTAGTTCACAAACAACTGACAGTTATGACCTAAATATGATTTTCAGTTACAATAATTAATCCTACTTTTTGCAGCATCAGACGCGCGCTCTCACATGATCTCCCGGTTCTTTACTTGTGAGTTCAGTTCACTGAAGACTCGCTCTAAACGGTTCATTTGAATCAGTGAGTTGACTCGAGAACAGCTGCAATCGGATCATTCCAATTCGTGAATGAATCGTTTGGTGTGATTTGCGAACCGATTTAACAGCTTCATTGAAAAGAATCAGTTTGTTCATGAATAAACCACCGCTTCTGCGTCTCGGAGCACGTGATGTATTATAAGGAGTAACGATATGTTTTATAAAATGTAGTGAAGTAAAAAGTACGATCTTATGCTTTGGAATGTAGTGAAGTAAAAGTAAAAGTTACTCAAAATATAACTACTCCAGTAAAGTACAGATACTTGAAAAATTTACTTAAGTACAGTAACCAGAGCCGATCCTCCCTATACACAGAATACGCAGGCTGCTTAGGGCCCCCGAAACACCAGGGGGCCCCCTTGCTCTCAAAGATGTTTTAATTTTAGTTTCGATTTTGAATTTGGCCAGCTGTTGTGAAAACATGAATGATCATTTATTTTAATGCGGTGCGCTGTCACGCTCTCTATGTAAAACTCTTGTAACGTGAATGTCATACAGTCTCTCCTTTAAAAAAAAAAAAAAAAAAAAAAATGTCCAAGTGATCTGAGTGCGTCCGGTGTGTGACGTGTGTGTGCGCGCGCTCTGGCTCACGCTGCATTCACACGGGGCGTCGGCGTCAACGCTTGACGGAGGGCGTGTCTGAAGCGTGGTGCTGACGCAACTTTTCACGCGCCAACGGAGGCGTCAGCCAATCAGATTGCCTCATGCAAATACCCAATCCCGTTCATGCAACACCAGAGAAGTATGTGATTGGTTGTTGTAACTATGACGACGCGTCAGCACCACGCTTCAGACACGCCCTCCGTCAAGCGTTGACGCCGACGCCCCGTGTGAATGCAGCGTGAGCCAGAGCGCGCGCACACACACGTCACACACCGGATGCGTGTGCGCACTCAGATCACTTGGACATGGTTGTGTACATGAGGTAAAAAACGATATAAATACTGTTCGTTTTCTCACACAAACCGCTCGTTTCGTGTCTTAGGCCATCAATGTGTAGTTACGATGGGGAATTGTTTAATTTGGATTTCTCTGTGCATGTTCTTTTCCCCTCTTATAGAGACAGTGACCTATACCTGCCATTATATGACTGACAGACTAGAACGGTTTGACCTAAAAACATCAAAATTGGATCTACTGAAGAAAAAAAGACACCTACATCTTGGATGCCCTTGGGGTAAGCTGATAGATACCAAAATTTAATTTCAAAGTGAACTATCCCTTTAACTAAGTTAGGTAAAATTACCAAAGAAAATAAATTTAACATGGCCGGTTAGAGTTTGATGAGTAATTTTACGTAATTATTTTAAGTTAAATCGGTAATTCTCAAGTACATTTCACTCAATCATGGTTTATAAACTTTATTCAAACAATGTAGCACTGAATAAAACCATGCTATTAAAGCAGTGGGTCACTTATGCATATATAAATAAACAAGTGGACAGCTTGATATCCTTTCTAAAATAATATATCCACTCAATAGAGTTATTACCCGAATTAACTCAGAGACATCAATACTTGATAAACCATAAACAATGACTGTAACAATCAGTGGTTATTGTTTGAGTATGAATGGGTCATTATGAGTAGAAAATCAACTCCATATGTCACAAAACAGTAAGTTACTAAACCTAACCTCAAAAGCTACCATAAAACAGTGTAAATATAACTCAAAAACTGACAAATGTAACCTTTTTAATTATTCATGCCCCAGTGCATAATAGGAACAACGAAATCATAACTTTAATATTTACTTAAAGAATCCTTGTAAACATAAACAATTTCAGGTAAAATATACTTATAAGTTCAAATTTTAATTTCTAAGCATAAATTGAGTACTAATATAGAATTGACTCCTTTTTTAATTATTGCCTGAACTAAATTATTTCATGTAGAAATTACTTTTTTTTATGTAGTATTTACTTCAGCACAAAATAATTTTTATCAGTGTATAAAGCAATGACACTGACATAAAGACGTGTCCAAACACAGAATTGTAATTAATAACACATGTTGGCACTAAAAGCATGTTTAGCAGAGACAGAAAAGCCCATGAATCCCAATCAAGCAGAATCTGAAGCAAGAAAAGAGTCTCAGACTCTGTTTATATCTGCTTCTGATCCTCCTTATCTGTGTGACTGAAGACAGATTGAGAAATCCATTAATTCCTTGATGAAAAGCACATATAGACGGACGTGTATGATTATAAAGGATTTGTTGAGAATGAATGGAGCGTGTACAATAGCGTCGCCTTTTATCAAAAATGAGATTGAATGTCTGCTTCAGTGATAAGACGGAGTCAAGTGTTTAACTGCTGTTCACATATAAGCTGTGAAATTAATATACAGCTTGATTTTTAGCATCATAACCTATAAAACATGTCCACCAAGCAAATATCAGAGCATTTGTGCTCGTGTTTAATTATTAACCC
>JALXFT010003391.1:77500-87500 GCA_023376895.1 Aspiorhynchus laticeps | reverse complement strand
TGCTGTCAGCCTGTCATGTAGTTTGGGGTAAGCAGATGTTTGCAGAGACGTGCTCGGCTGCAGAAGCTCACGGCAGGGAAAGCTTCGGTCATGTTCAGAGGAGGGTTCGGCGTCACCGCACCATCTTCACAGAAGAGCAGCTGGACACTCTGGAGGATCTGTTCAGACAGAACCAGTATCCAGACATCAACACCCGCGAGCAGCTGGCGCAGAGAACACACCTGCGTGAGGAGAGAGTCGAGGTGATCCACCACTCACCTGTGTCTGCATCTCAATAATCATGTCATATCTCACCCAAAAACATATATTGTAAAAAATTATTTACTGTATTTAAAGTTGTTCCAATCCTGTACACTCTTAAAAATAAAGGTTTGTTATTTTAAATTGATGGTTAAGTGGAGAGCCTTTAACGAGCCTGTTTCTTATTCTGGAATTAGAAAAAAAAAAAAAAATGTTTTATCTCAGAATTTAGAATTTTTCATGCAATTCAGAAAAGTCAAAATTGTGAGACGTAAAGTCAGAATTGCGAGATGTAAAGTCAGAATTATGAGACGTAAAGTCAGAATTGTGAGACGTAAAGTCAGAATTACGAGATATAAAGTCAGAATTGTGAGACGTAAAGTCAGAATTACGAGATATAAAGTCAGAATTGTGAGACGTAAAGTCAGAATTGCGAGATGTAAAGTCAGAATTATGAGACGTAAAGTCAGAATTGTGAGACGTAAAGTCAGAATTACGAGATATAAAGTCAGAATTGTGAGACGTAAAGTCAGAATTGTGAGATGTAAAGTCAGAATTATGAGACGTAAAGTCAGAATTGTGAGACGTAAAGTCAGAATTGTGAGACGTAAAGTCAGAATTATGAGACGTAAAGTCAGAATTATGAGACGTAAAGTCAGAATTGTGAGACGTAAAGTCAGAATTGTGAGACGTAAAGTCAGAACTGCGAGATGTAAAGTCAGAATTATGTAAAGTCAGAATTGTGAGATGTAAAGTCAGAATTACGAGATGTAAAGTCAGCATTGCGAGATGTAAAGTCAGAATTGCGAGATGTAAAGTCAGAATTACGAGACGTAAAGTCAGAATTGCGAGATGTAAAGTCAGAATTACGAGATGTAAAGTCAGAATGGCGAGATGTAAAGTCAGAATTACGAGATGTAAAGTCAGAATTGCGAGACGTAAAGTCAGAATTGCGAGATGTAAAGTCAGAATTACGAGACGTAAAGTCAGAATTATGAGATGTAAAGTCAGAATTGCGAGATGTAAAGTCAGAATTGCGAGACGTAAAGTCAGAATTGTGAGATGTAAAGTCAGAATTGCGAGACGTAAAGTCAGAATTGCGAGATGTAAAATCAGAATTGCGAGAGGTAAAGTCAGAATTGCGAGACGTAAAGTCAGAATTACGAGATGTAAAGTCAGAATTGCGAGATGTAAAATCAGAATTGCGAGATGTAAAGTCAGAATTACGAGTCAGAATTGCGAGACGTAAAGTCATAATTACGAGTCAGAAATGCGAGATGTAAAGTCAGAATTACGAGATGTAAAGTCAGAATTACGAGATGTAAAGTCAGAATTGTGAGATGTAAAGTCAGAATTGCGAGATATAAAGTCAGAATTGCGAGATGTACAGTCAGAATTGCGAGATGTAAAGTCAGAATTGCGAGATGTAAAGTCAGAATTACGAGACGTAAAGTCAGAATTGCGAGATGTAAAGTCAGAATTACGAGATGTAAAGTCAGAATGGCGAGATGTAAAGTCAGAATTACGAGATGTAAAGTCAGAATTGCGAGAC
The DNA here is from genome assembly GCA_023376895.1 of Aspiorhynchus laticeps. Taxonomy (NCBI): domain Eukaryota; kingdom Metazoa; phylum Chordata; class Actinopteri; order Cypriniformes; family Cyprinidae; genus Aspiorhynchus; species Aspiorhynchus laticeps. Next base: position 85,708 of record JALXFT010003391.1, on the reverse strand, counting down.
GTAAAGTCAGAATTGCGAGATGTAAAGTCAGAATTACGAGATGTAAAGTCAGAATTACGAGACGTAAAGTCAGAATTATGAGATGTAAAGTCAGAATTACGAGATGTAAAGTCAGAATTGCGAGATGTAAAATCAGAATTGCGAGAGGTAAAGTCAGAATTACGAGTCAGAATTACGAGATGTAAAGCCAGAATTGCGAGACCTAAAGTCAGAATTGCGAGACGTAAAGTCAGAATTGCGAGATGTAAAGTCAGAATTACGAGTCAGAATTGTGAGACGTAAAGTCAGAATTACGAGTCAGAAATGCGAGATGTAAAGTCAGAATTACGAGATGTAAAGTCAGAATTACGAGATGTAAAGTCAGAATTGTGAGATGTAAAGTCAGAATTGCGAGATGTACAGTCAGAGTTACGAGTCAGAATTGCGAGACGTAAAATCAGAATTACGAGTCAGAATTACGAGATGTAAAGCCAGAATTGCGAGACCTAAAGTCAGAATTGCGAGACGTAAAGTCAGAATTGCCAGATGTAAAGTCAGAATTACGAGTCAGAATTGCGAGACGTAAAGTCATAATTACGAGTCAGAAATGCGAGATGTAAAGTCAGAATTACGAGATGTAAAGTCAGAATTACGAGATGTAAAGTCAGAATTGTGAGATGTAAAGTCAGAATTGCGAGATATAAAGTCAGAATTGCGAGATGTACAGTCAGAATTGCGAGATGTAAAGTCAGAATTGCGAGATGTAAAGTCAGAATTACGAGACGTAAAGTCAGAATTGCGAGATGTAAAGTCAGAATTACGAGATGTAAAGTCAGAATGGCGAGATGTAAAGTCAGAATTACGAGATGTAAAGTCAGAATTGCGAGACGTAAAGTCAGAATTGCGAGATGTAAAGTCAGAATTATGAGATGTAAAGTCAGAATTACGAGATGTAAAGTCAGAATTGTGAGATGTAAAGTCAGAATTGCGAGACGTAAAGTCAGAATTACGAGATGTAAAGTCAGAATTGCGAGATGTAAAATCAGAATTGCGAGAGGTAAAGTCAGAATTACGAGTCAGAATTACGAGATGTAAAGCCAGAATTGCGAGACCTAAAGTCAGAATTGCGAGACGTAAAGTCAGAATTGCGAGATGTAAAGTCAGAATTACGAGTCAGAATTGTGAGACGTAAAGTCAGAATTACGAGTCAGAATTACGAGATGTAAAGTCAGAATTACGAGATGTAAAGTCAGAATTGTGAGATGTAAAGTCAGAATTGCGAGATATAAAGTCAGAATTGCGAGATGTACAGTCAGAATTACGAGTCAGAATTGCGAGACGTAAAGTCAGAATTACGAGTCAGAATTACGAGATGTAAAGTCAGAATTGTGAGATGTAAAGTCAGAATTATGAGACGTAAAGTCAGAATTACGAGATGTAAAGTCAGAATTGCGAGACGTAAAGTCAGAATTACGAGACGTAAAGTCAGAATTGTGAGACGTAAAGTCAGAATTGCTTGATGTAAAGTCAGAATTGCGAGACGTAAAGTCAGAATTACGAGTCAGAATTGAGAGATGTAAAGTCAGAATTACGAGTCAGAATTGCGAGATGTAAAGTCAGAATTACGAGATGTAAAGTCAGAATTGTGAGATGTAAAGTCAGAATTACGAGATGTAAAGTCAGAATTGCGAGATGTAAAGTCAGAATTGTGAGATGTAAAATCAGAATTACGAGATGTAAAGTCAGAATTGCGAGATGTAAAGTCAGAATTACGAGTCAGAATTGCGAGACGTAAAGTCAGAATTACGAGTCAGAATTACGAGACGTAAAGTCAGAACTATGAGACAAAGTCAGAATTACGAGACGTAAAGTCAGAATTACGAGACGTTAAGTCAAAATTGTGAAATATAAAGTTCTCAGTGTATATCTTGCAATTCTTACTTTTTTCTCAGAATTGTTTTTTTGTTTTTTAATTCTGGCTTCCATAATGTGCTGTTGTTTATTTATATTTAAAGATGCTCTTTTCCATACAACAACAGCTGCAAACCCAAAAGTCAATATAAAGAGCGACTCTGTTTGTTGTAGGTGTGGTTTAAGAACCGAAGGGCAAAATGGCGACGACAGAAGCGGCTTCCGTTCAGCCTACGAGGACCAGACGACTGGAATACAGTCCTTCATAGCGACTGACATGAACGATATGATATAAGAATCATATCTGTCTGCTGCGTGGAGATATTAAACCCCCATAAACACTAGAAGAGCTCATTCCTCTGCTGAAAACAGATCACAGATGAGAAGTGTTGAGTGTCACTAGCTCTTCTTTTATCAACTGACATTATTTGTTTCGTATTTTACTAATATTTTTTAAAATTTGCATTTTACAATATCATTTTCTCATGTTTTATATTAATTTTCACACAAACGATTTTGTCAATATTTGTGAATTTTTAGTGCAACACTTGCATTAGAAAGCTACAGCTATTCTAACAATAAAAATGAATAAAAAAATTGCTTCTATTGTCCTCATTTGTAAGTCGCTTTGGATAAAAGCATCTTCTAAATGACTAATGACTAAACTGGATCCACTGAGACACATGGCACTGGAGGAGACCAGGGACACTAGCCGCTTTTACACCGAAATTACCTGGAACAATTTGTCCCAGGAACTTTTTTTATCCTCAGACCTGTTGATGTCTGCATTTCCGGTCCAAAGTACCGAGAAGAATACGCAAATAGTCTGGTGACGTAACGTTGGGTCTGGGCTCATTTCACAATACCAAGTGCGCAAATTTCGGACTTGCGTCCTTGGTAGTTCTGACTTCGCAAGTTCGACTTGGGAGTGTGATCTCCCGCGGACGGAACGACACAAGTCCGGTAATTCTGCAGATGGAACAGCAGCGTACATGATAACGTCAGTCAGCTCGCCTCGGCTGCTGCAATCTTCCTCACTGTATTTGCAGACGAAATATATCAACCACCACTGCCTCTTTTCGTTTTCATTTAAACATATTAATAGCAGCGGAAATGTAGCTCAGGGAATGTACATACATTACAATGAAACTAAATATTATATCAAACATTGCCTGTTTTCATTTTAACATATTAATAGAATAAAGACCAAAGATTACCTGTTAGATTTACCCAAAATGAATTCTATCTTATTTTTAACCACTACAGAGACATCAGAGCCAGTGGCAAATGTCAGAAGGACTAGCCGAGGTTATGCTCCTCTCTTTGGGATACATGAGCACGAGCGCCCGGTGATCGCGTGGAGCTCACGTCTCCGAAATCGGTGAAGCACATTTTCAAATAGGCGCTGTTTTTATAAATAAACTGCAGATTTGAGTTTTAAACAACTACATTCTCGCCTGAAATACTTTTAAAACTACATTTCATGACACAATAAAGCCGCTTTTTCACCGCAGTGCTATACAGTGCTGCGTGAACTCAACCAATCAGCATGTTCAGCGCCCAAGTCCCGCCCCCGAAAGTTCCGGACCTTTGAAAAAGTACTACCTCGCGAGCAGGGACTTTCTGAGGGGCAAATTTGTACCCTGAACTTTATTTAGATCCTGGTTCCTCCGGTGGAAACACACCAAGTACCGACCCAAAGTCCGTAGTTCCTGGGGAAAGTTCCTGCGGTGGAAATGGGGCTTTAGTCTTACACCGTGTCCTAACTACACGCCATGTGTGATAAAAGGTATCTTTTCCATGTTAACTGAAGATTTTGTCCTAACTAGCCATGACGATTCTATTTTAGAAACTGTTTCTATTTCTCTGCGATGCTGCCGCTGGAACAACAACACCAAGTATGGCAATGATAATCTTAGGTACTGTTTATGTGCTTTATTTACTGTTTAAATCGTCTAATGCATGGGTCACCAAACTTGATCCTGGAGGCCTTTGCTATATTAATCAGAGAAAAAATTGACCCAGACTGCCAGAACCCTTCAAACCAGGGGTCACCATACACAGTCCTGGAGGGCCGGTTTCCTGCAGAGTTTAGCTCCAACCCTAATTAAACACACCTGAACCAGCTAATCAAGCTCATACTAGGTATACTTGAAACTTCCAGGCAGGTGTGTTGAGGCAAGTTGGAACTAAACTCTGCAGGAAACCGGCCCTCCAGGACTGTGTATGGTGACCCCTGGTTTGAAGGGTTCTGGCAGTCTGGGTAAATGTTTTTCTCTGATTAATATAGCAAACACACACTGCCTTCTATGAGGAGGTGGTGTACACCAAAGTGCGAGTCGTAAAATGATAATTCATTTGAAAGGAGACACAATATAGGTAGAGTTACATTAACTATTAATTTTATCATGAGAAATGCATAGAACAGAATATCATACAATATCGGAATATAAAAAACAAAATGTCCTGGAAAGATGCATGTTCATTCACAAGGTTCATCTGTGAGTTATTGTAAAGGAAAGCTCTCTCTATGGGCCTGTGTCTGTCTTTCCTATGGCCTGTTTCAGAGTGGATTTAGAGCAAAGCTTTGTATTATTTTCTGTTATTTATCAGTGTTATCTGAAGATACATGTATGTCTCTGCTGTAATGATGACCAGAGGCCTGGTCCCCCATTTTTTGGGGGTTGCCAGAGACCACTTTATACATAGTTTGCTTATTGGTTGTGGGGTTTGAAAGGTTGTTTGATAAATATAACAAATAATTGTGTGTCTGATCAGTTCATTGTTTACACAAGGACATGCGTTTTTGTATTATTTTATTTATTTTTGTTGATCTTACAAGAATTACCACTGCACATACTCTGTCTCCAAATGATGTCATTAGTGAGAGATGGTAGCATCTGTTTCTGGTACCTTTTATGTCATATTTGGGAAGAAGACGACAATCACGCATGGTTTTATGACCCTTTAATTGCAGAATTGTGATTTATTTTCCACTAGATTCTTTCTTTTTCGCAGTTTTGTTCTTTGCAGAAATGAAACAAGAACCTTTCAATGATAAACAAGCATTTTATTAGTGCAAGAGACATTTGAAGACCTTTTTCCGCTATAAAGAACTGAACATAAAGCTTGTTTATGGTTTCAAGAAGAACATTTATCCTCCATGGAGTCTTTCCATTGCTTCTTTATTATGGAAAAAGGTTCTTTAGATTATTAAAATGTTCACACCACCATGAAAAAAACAAACAAAAAAAAAAATTTTAAGGCATCAGTGTGGCCAAAAAGCTCCCTGATATGGTTCTAATGATCTCAAATGACATAAATGTGAGACAAGATAATTATTTATTATACACTGTAAAATCTAATTATTTGGGCACTCACATTTAGGGACAGATTGTTAGCGCCACACCATTCAGCCAGCTGTGCCACTTCCTCTCTGTAGTGCGTTTCATCGTTGTTGCTGATGAGACCTACCACTGTTGTGTCATCAGCGAACTTGATGATGTGGTTGGAGCTGAACTTGGCAGTGCAGTCGTGGGTCAGCAGCGGGCTGAGCACACAGCCTTGTGGGGCACCTGTGCTCAGTGTGGTACTGCTCGAGGTGTTGTGGCCGACACGGACTGACTGAGGTCTTCCGGTTAAAAAGTACAGGATCCAATTACAGAGGGAATTGTTAAGGCCCAGCAGATATAGTTTATTTATGAGCTGTTGTGGGATTATTGTGTTGAATGCCGAGCTGAAGTCAATGAACAGCATTCGAACGTAGGAGTCTTTGTTTTCTAGGTGGGTAAGAGCCAGGTGGAGGGTGGAGGAGATTGCATCGTCCTTAGAGCGGTTTGGACGGTATGCAAACTGGAGCGGATCGAGTGTGTTGGGGAGGCTGGTTTTGATTTTTTTGCACGACTAACCTCTCAAAACACTTCATCATGATTGGAGTCAGTGCTATGGGACGGTAGTCGTTTAGGCAGGACCAGTGGTGGTCAGTAACGAAGTAAAAGTAATTTGTTACTGTCAGTGCCGATCCTAGGCTTCGGGGGGCCCTACGCAAAACTGTGTCGCCGGGGGGGACAAAGTACACAGATCAAGTACTTGAGTAAAAGTACAGATACGTATAATAAAATATTACTGCAGTAAAAGTACTGTTTTTTCAATTTTACTCAAGTGAAAGTACAAAAGTACTAGATTTTTTATGTACTTAAGTAAAAAAGTACTGATAGATAGATTTATTTTGCAATTTTATATAGACTACTTTATTTAATTTTATATTAGCACATATTTTTATAATCCTACTGCCCAAAATACCTGGGATTTTCCCAAAATAACCACTATATGGAGTCAAGATATATATTTTGTTGTTGATATGGACTACGTTGATGAGAGTGATGTAGTAATGTTCACTGTGAAGCTTTCACTGAGATAAGAAAGTGTTTTAAAGCTTGTTGTTTTGCAGAACGTCACAGTTATATATGAAATGAGAATTAGGCCTGAAGTTAGGAAGAACATTTTAATGAAAATATAATTATATTTTCATAATGATGTTTTTCTTCTCAAACCTTGTCTGTGGTGTAAAAACACCCCTGTCCAAATGCCCCCAGAGGGCATCACTTCCCACTTTGATAATTACTGTAGTTATGTTCTGAACATCACATGCTTTCTTTTTACCTCAGATGTAATCTATCTAGGTGGTTGAATAAAAATATTTGGACTTTATATCTAAAAATGTCCTCAACTTAGCACCAGCAAGCTTGTTAGCTAGACAGTTAGCATCAGCTAACAATATTTACTTATTTTCAGTATGGTTATGAATAAACATTCATATCTGTCTACTCGGCTAGTTGATATAAACAATATAAAAATGTATACTGTTGATAAACAATTATAAAAACAGACGTCACATAGGGCTAAATGCGTAGCATTTTAATAAAACTGCTAACATTACAGCAGCGGGGAATATGAACGTGCATGAGTTATTTTATTTAATCTGTTATTTTAATGTTTCGTTTTTTGACCTAAAACATAGACACTGACATTGATCTGTCAGCATTCAAGCATTTCAGAGGGCTTAAATAGATCACCCTTTACAGCAGATTTAGTTCACAAACAACTGACAGTTATGACCTAAATATGATTTTCAGTTACAATAATTAATCCTACTTTTTGCAGCATCAGACGCGCGCTCTCACATGATCTCCCGGTTCTTTACTTGTGAGTTCAGTTCACTGAAGACTCGCTCTAAACGGTTCATTTGAATCAGTGAGTTGACTCGAGAACAGCTGCAATCGGATCATTCCAATTCGTGAATGAATCGTTTGGTGTGATTTGCGAACCGATTTAACAGCTTCATTGAAAAGAATCAGTTTGTTCATGAATAAACCACCGCTTCTGCGTCTCGGAGCACGTGATGTATTATAAGGAGTAACGATATGTTTTATAAAATGTAGTGAAGTAAAAAGTACGATCTTATGCTTTGGAATGTAGTGAAGTAAAAGTAAAAGTTACTCAAAATATAACTACTCCAGTAAAGTACAGATACTTGAAAAATTTACTTAAGTACAGTAACCAGAGCCGATCCTCCCTATACACAGAATACGCAGGCTGCTTAGGGCCCCCGAAACACCAGGGGGCCCCCTTGCTCTCAAAGATGTTTTAATTTTAGTTTCGATTTTGAATTTGGCCAGCTGTTGTGAAAACATGAATGATCATTTATTTTAATGCGGTGCGCTGTCACGCTCTCTATGTAAAACTCTTGTAACGTGAATGTCATACAGTCTCTCCTTTAAAAAAAAAAAAAAAAAAAAAAATGTCCAAGTGATCTGAGTGCGTCCGGTGTGTGACGTGTGTGTGCGCGCGCTCTGGCTCACGCTGCATTCACACGGGGCGTCGGCGTCAACGCTTGACGGAGGGCGTGTCTGAAGCGTGGTGCTGACGCAACTTTTCACGCGCCAACGGAGGCGTCAGCCAATCAGATTGCCTCATGCAAATACCCAATCCCGTTCATGCAACACCAGAGAAGTATGTGATTGGTTGTTGTAACTATGACGACGCGTCAGCACCACGCTTCAGACACGCCCTCCGTCAAGCGTTGACGCCGACGCCCCGTGTGAATGCAGCGTGAGCCAGAGCGCGCGCACACACACGTCACACACCGGATGCGTGTGCGCACTCAGATCACTTGGACATGGTTGTGTACATGAGGTAAAAAACGATATAAATACTGTTCGTTTTCTCACACAAACCGCTCGTTTCGTGTCTTAGGCCATCAATGTGTAGTTACGATGGGGAATTGTTTAATTTGGATTTCTCTGTGCATGTTCTTTT